>VRYO01001147.1:465539-527960 GCA_009812075.1 Sialia sialis | reverse complement strand
TGAAGAGGGTCCTGTGAGGGGATGTAGAGGGCCCTGTGAGAGGAGCCATGCTGGACTGGGCTGGGCAGCCACGCTGGGGACATGAGGGGATGGAGTGGGATGAAAGGTTGAAGGTGAACTGAGGTAAGGGCAGGGGTAAAAGGAACACTGGTAGATTATTTATTTCTCACCATCACCCAAATCCTTTTTAATTAGCAATAAATTAATTTTCTCCAAGCCAAGTCCATTTGGTCTGATTTCCCTGTCAGTACCTCGCCTCAGAGTTCTTCACTCTGTGTTCTGCCTTGTGAAGAAGGAGCAGGCTCGAGTCTAAAATTCCTTCTTAATTCTACTCAATTTACTCCTATTACAGATTCCTGTTCTATTCTTCCCAGTATTTCACTTCATCCAAGCAAAGCCACGTTCCCAGGCACATTAGCCACTCCTATTTCCCAGCAGGACCAAAACATGTTCATGCCACTTGCAGAAGGAAAAGACTTTTTGCACAATAAATTCAGCTCACCGTAAGAAAGCACACAACTGAAATACACAACATGGTGTGAGAAAGTACACAACTGGAATACACAATATGGTCCATTATGACCAAAACCAACACATACTGCTGAAATCTCACAACATTCAGAAGCCTAAAGACCTTGTTTTGCTTTGCACAGCTAAGTTAATTCTCCATACATAGAAAGAAATATTTTTAGATGAAGTGTTTTGCAGTTTTTTTACACAGTTTTTCAGCATACGAACACACAGGAGGCCTGGAACAGTCACACTAACATGCACTTCTTTCAAGCTTGTGTTTTTATCCTCACAATCACCTCTCTGTTTACTTCAACCTTTTTAAAAGCCAAGATTTCAAATGTAGAGAGAAGTGTATACTCACTGTAGTACTGGCAAATCTGAAGTAATCATTTTTGCAGCACTCTTGGAAGTAAGAGCTACATAGAACTTCTTCTCAAAGTTATTACAAGACAACTACTTGGAAACCTCTTTCATGAAAAGAATGTCAAAGTCCAGTCTGTAAGAGAGAGAAAAAAAATTTTTAGACATGACCCCAAAACAGTAATACATTGAATAAAACATGCTGTCAACAAAAAAATTTGAAGTAGCATCACTATTAAACCACAAGAAATTTAGAATGAATGACCCAAAAACTTGCATTCAGTTTTTACATTTCTCTTTAGGTAACTTTGTGCAACTAAGCAAAAATTTAAAAATAAATGTTCTGCATTACCTCCTGTACTGATTTATCACACATATGTGTGTTTAAATGGCACTTCACCTATTGAATCAGACCCTCTGGATCACAGCTTTGTGTGACTGAATGTCACAGAATAGTCAGAAGGTGTGCAAGGGTCTAACTGCAGCAGAAGGCATTTTAACTTAATGAAACTGAAGTTGTGTTTAAATAATAAAGAAGATTGCATCTGCACTACACCCACAAGCAACATTTCTCTACCCAAAAGACTAACCAAGGAGTTGACTAATGGCAGCAGATGTGACTTTACCATTAAATAATGGCACAATGTGACAGATTCAATAATCTTCACAGTCATAAAAGACAACACTGCCATCCTAGCCTTCCAGAAAATGCAAATTCTGGAGAAACTAAGTAGATTTGTTCCATACTTCCCTTTTAAAGGTCCTGGGGTAAATGAAGAGCTGCATGGAGAACTGCAATTCAGCAACGGCAAGGCATACCAAGGACTCAACTGTGTGTTTTAAAAATGTGGGCTATGTTCAAACTCTTTTATTTAAATACTTAATTTTCTCTCGATGGGCATTTTTTTTCCTGTGCTCTAGTAGCTTTGCACAAGGCAGGAGGAAAATCCAGCCAGTAAGAGGCAATGTAACCTGCACCAAATGGAGGATCAAAATGGAAGTGCACCCTTCTAAACAAAATAGTACAGCACCTAAAGTATAATTTCCATCCTACTACACACACATCAGTGTTTATTTACCAAACTGTACAGAATAAACAGACTTTTTTTGCCTCTTCATATTACAGTTCCAATTAGACTCACAGTTGCATACAACTAGTTCTTCCAGTACTTACTACTTTGAGCTACCAACAGTTTTGCTTACAGTGCCTTATCATGAAATTTACATTTTTTATACCATATAATTAGCAAGCCATTTGGTTGCAAAACACATGTTAACAAACAAGAAGTTTGTTTGGAGCTAAACCAACCACTCCAGTATTAATGGCTTAAAGGCGCCAATACACCAGGCTGGTGTAAAAGCTCTCCAGTTTCACTATGAGACAGAAGGTAATCTGAGTTCTCTTTGAAAAAAAATGTTATATATGCTATTTGTGCTATTTCCATGAGCATTTCTTCATTAGAGACACTGCTCATTACTGTGTTTCAAAGGATGTGATTGCTCCTAACAGGGCAATGACACGTCCAGTTGACAACACAAAGCAACCAATTAAGACACTGATAAGAATTTGTCATAAACAAACACAGCATTAGATTGAATTAAGTTCTGAGCTGACTTCCTATATGAAAAAATAAAGCCAATATTCAGATCTCTGAAATGGAGAAGTCCACTACAACTGGAACAAGACTGAAAAAAAAAAAGTACTTTTTTGTACTCACACAAGCATGCACAGACACACACGCTGTACCTCAAAGGAAACCTATCCATCTTAGATCTTCAGATTATCTAATTCTAGCAGCATTCATGACAATCTTATTTCCAGAAAAGCTTTCTAAAGAAATTCAAGAAATTTATGTGCACTCCATGTGAGGTATCTTCCACAGACATTGAAGGCATCCTGTACAACTGCTATGTGCGATTTCTTTTTTTAATTTTCCTTTTTAACCTCATCACCCTTCCCAACTGTTGGCTGTGCATGCTCAGATGTAGTAATCAGCAGCATTCAGCTGCTCTAGGGAAGTGCTCTCTCACACAAGGAAAAGGATACTTGCTCAGAGATAGCTTATTTGAAAAGCAAAGCCCTGACTTAGAAGTAGGGTGTGAAGGGTATAAAAAGCCAGAAGCAGAAGAGAGGACCAAGGCAGCTGGACTCACAGGGCTAGGGGCAGCAAACCTGACACCAGGGAACTGCAAGGGCCTGTGCTGTTTTCTCCTTGTCCTTATGCTAAACAGGAAACTGCAAAACAGGACTGGAAGAAACCACCCTCTGTGGTAAATTCAGCCTGGACCATCAGAAGACAACAAAGTTACCCCTCTACACTCTTGTATTAACATAGTGTGTGACCAAATACAAGAACTATTTGACAGCTGTGGAAAATTCACTGATCCTTATAGACTACAAATATGAACTTTTGTGTTTTTCTGGTTTTAAAATGAAAGAAATACCTGTTTCTGAAAGATGGTGTTGTCATAACCAGGAAAATCAAACTCTCCCCCTTTTTCTCCTTCTGCCTGAGAATAAAGTCATTGATTAAAAAAATCCTGAAAGCTTGAGACACATAGCCATTTTGTCACCTGTCCTGGAGAACAGAACAGGGGGAGAAATATTTAATATTTCAGCATTTGGGGTTATTTAAACTATAATAAACCCAATACAGTCCTTTAACACGCAGTCACAACAGCTTCTATTTTAGTTTAGGAAAAAAAGCCGGATGTTTTCAATCAATCCAAATTATGATGGCCTTTGTATCTTTGCATCTTTTTGAACCTGAACCTGCACCTCTGTATTTTAAGATTATATAAGTTTATGCCAGTCCAGTTAAAATTACCTATAGAGGAATATAAAGCAGGCAGAAGAAGACACCATTTAGTTCATACATACAATGGGAAACAAGTAAATGTTTCCCTTTTTTGCCTGTTTTCCAAGCATGCACAATAATCAGGGCAGATATAACGACCATTATATAAAATCGCCTTTGTAAAAAATGTATTTTCTAGTAGATTGTTTGGTTTATTATAGTGTTTATCCAATAACGATCTCATAATGAGCTCAGTTTTAAAAAGGCTCTAGGATTTTACAACAATGAATCCAATGCATGCATTCCATCAATATTTCCTGTAGTTTTTACTAACACACAAAGCTGCCCATATTTTTGCAGTCCTTAGGCTGTTTGCATCTCTGGTGCTGAAGCAATCTACCCATTTTAGCCAAAAACTAAATAAATTAAAAGATTGAGAATATCCTGACAGAGTACTTCCAAGCAACAAAACCAAACAAGTTAAATGAACTCTATTATGGACTAGGTACCTACATCTTATAAAGTTGAGCAATTGCTACATTATTAATTCCAGTGCCTAGAAGATACACAAAACAAAAAATAACAGGCATTAAGCAGATTTCTAATACAAAATCTTTTCCTTGTTGACCAAGTCACCTTATCTCTTCCAAGTACAAAATATATTCAAACAAATGAATAAATTCCCACAAATGAAGGAATGTCTTCTACAATTAACAGGTAATGCCTTTACCCCCTTCCCTTCCTTCATTCCTCATTTCTAATGACTCTGCTCTCTCCCTTGGTGCTGGAATACATGATGGTGTGTCATGCTCCTGCACAGAGCCAGAAAACAAGACATGGAAAACTCTAGTGTTTCAGAGTTAGACATGATTTGTCCTCTCAACATTCTGGTCCAAAACCTGCATCTGACCGCCAGGAAAAGGTATCAGCATAAACAACAATCCTGCACTGTACACCCAGGCAGAGCTTCCATCAACCAAGTGAGAGAGAAGAGAGAATCAGATGCAGGCAGATCAATTCTAGCCTTCACTGCTTTATCCAATGTCTTGGGTACATCACAGAAATCCTTCCTCCCAGCTACCCATCTGCAAAGTGAAAATATTACCTAGAAATTGCAATTGTGAATTCTAAATCCTGCAGAAATAGAAAAATAATCATCAGGAACTAACTTGTAACAAATTTACCACATGCCATGACGTGTTCTGCATCACTCAGGAATTTTTGTTTGCTCTGGATTAAATATTTCTATAAGCATAATCTTTATTTTTGCTACAGGTTTTGAACTTGAAACATATTAATTCATGTTGACCCTACAGCCACTTAACTGAAAGCCAAATTAGATCACCACTCCCAGCTCTGATTTGAAAAGCACATAGCATAATTTAAGGCCAAACAAGGCATAATGCTCATTCAGCCCATCTTTAAAATAATTTCATTGAAGTTCTGTGCACAACATATATTTCACTCTATCACAGTCTAATAAGTATTTATGCCAAAATTGAAAGCCCAAGTGATAGACAGACTATCATTGAGCACTAGTGGATTCCTCACTACCTATGGTACACAGCAAGCTCTCTATGTGGTCTACAGCATTCCTAATCCAGTCAAACCATGACAGAAGGAGGAATCAGCATCAACTAGGCTAGCACAGCATGGCAATGCTTCACTTCCTACACCCACCAAAATCATCCTGGATATATCAGCAGTCGCACCCCACATCCCTCTCCAGTGTGCCTCTGCTGTTCTTGTTAGCCATTCCAGGACAACCTGCAGTTCCCAGCCTGCAAAGGCATGGCAATGTCAAAACCCTGGGAGGGCTGTTTGACACACCAGATGTTGGTGCTGCCGTTCAGGGCACAGACTGGAGCACTGGACACACAGGAATCACGTGAGGCTCCATAAAATGTACGGCCAAGAAGCACACAGCAAGACTGGAACGCAAAACCAGAGTATTTAGCAGATGTTTATTATCATTGACTGAAGCTTCTTTTCTTTTATTCTTTACAGGTATCACCAGACATTTTATCCATACCTATCTTGTGACAACCCCTAGGTGTCCATTGAAATTGTCTTCAATTGCAGTTGTCTTCCTCAGTTCCGCCAACATGCAGAACTGCCTCTACAGGCAAAACAGCTGTTGCTGCTTCCTCTCACCAAATGCTTTTAACCTAGACAGGTCTTGCCCAGTCAGCCAGAAAAATCATCTGAAGTGTCACGTCATAGCATGCGATATTATTCTGTGCTCTCCGACATTCCAAGCGCAAGACCTCACACTGAAAGGCTACACAAATCACTTCTTCCAGAGCTGGGAATAAAATCCCTGCGTGACAAAAACATCCAAGTATACTACCACATTTCTATACTTAGTTTTCTGTCTCTAAAAATGTGTGAACTGCCAAAACCAGTTAGTTTTTCTGTACCTTCTGCTACCATTTCCAGAAGGTTGTAGCTAATTCCTGAACTGTGCAGGTCTGTGCCAAGGCACTGACACCAAGATCACATAGGAAAGCTGATACAATCCTTTAACCACGGCTATAATAACATAATTAATTTAAATGTCACACATCACTCACACAATTGTTTGATCTCCAGTGTTTAGTTCAATAGCTTCTAAATATATTAACATATACTGCTTTCTTCTAATGCCTAGGATGGCTGATACTAAAAATACAATATAAAATATAAAAATACAAAATATTAATCAATGCTTTATTAAAACAATTGTCTGCAGACTTGGCTTGCTCAAGAACAGAAATGTTATAATTTCAATTTGTAGTTATAATTTTTTTTTAATAACCGTAAATTTGATGGACTGAGCATATGGAAAATAAGCTTGCTTTCCCTTTGTTATTCTTACAGACATAGCTGCTCCTTCCTCTATGGACACTCCATGAGACACTTGACCTGATTTTCTGCAGCACTGAACACTCATAACTGTGACTGAGATCACCAGGGGCTACAGGCACTCCGTCACTCATAGGGCAAATAATTATGGGCTGACTGCACAAGACTGAGAGTTAAGGCACTGAGTTCTAATGTTAATCCAATATCTGGATGATTAAGGTCTAAATTAACGACTTGCTCCTTCCCATCTGTCCATTAGGATAACATCAGCTACCTATCAGCCTCACGCCTACCTGCTCTGAACACAAAATACACAAAACAGGAAGGGCTCTACAAAGTTACTTCTACTGTCCTCAGGCTGTGAGGATGAATAGATGGACCCTTGAAGCCTTGTTTCTCTGCACTTGTATTTCCAAAACTTTATCTTGAGAAGATAAACTCAACTGTCTTTTTAAGATAATGCAAGAGCATTGAGAACCATAAAAAAGCCCACGGAACAAGTTTTGAGAGAGATTTTGCTTATTGTAGAAACTGCAGTGTCAAATCATCCTCCAAACAAAAGACTGAGCAATCGATAAAAACTTGCAAAAGACTCAATAATGAAACGGACAGTATAAGTGTGAGTTAGCAAGACAATTAAAGTTATTGAGGTAATTAAACGCTTCCCACAAAAGCACCATCCTGCTCAGCTGATGCTTACTCAGCTCACTAAAATGACCTAAAGCTTCTCCAGGTTTTGCACAGTTGATTTCAATGGGCCAGGCCAGCGTTCCAGGAGGCTCTAACACACCTGTGCATGGGAAAGCACAGAACAGTATAGCTGGACACAGACCAGACTAAAAGGGGATGACTTCTTTTCCCATGTGTAAAAAGTGCTGCAAAGGCAATTGAGAAGGAGAATAAAGAGTCTTTCTCAGTGGGAACACACAGAAGCAATGGGTTTTACTGCAGCAAGGAAAACTCAGGTAAGACACATACAACCCAAGGACTAGTGAAGCTCTCCAATAGTTTGCTCAATCAAATGGGAATTATCCACCACTGAAAATTTTTGTTTTCCCAATAGATGGATCATGTTTGTCAGGTGTAACAGGCAAAGTCTGTGGTGCAAGCTTATTCTGAGGAGTTTGAAACAGCTGGGAAAAACCAGACAAGGCTTTAGGACACAGCCTGCTTTGGGTCAGAAAACATGGCACAAGCAGAACTGTGCCTGCTGGAGGGCAAGGCTGGGGACCAGGCCAACTCTCCATACCCTTTCTTACCCCCATCTCTTCTAATGTTTCTGGAACTTTCATCTTCAATCAAACCCATATGAGACAATAATTAAAACTAAATCCAGTGATTAAATTCACATTCAAGCTCTGCAGTGAGTGCACATTCCTAGAAAATAATCCACATCTAGAGGAAGGCAGGAATCCCTGGTAGAGTCAGACATACAGAGGGCCACAGAGGCTGTAGATATTCATCTCTGTGCAGCACAAAGCACAGCAGGCCAGGAACTCACACTGTCTGCAGGCACACCAGAAGCACTGTTAATAGATTTTTATGTTACCTCAGAAAAGTGTTTACTCATCTGTAATTTTCTTCAGCAGTGGACAGCTGGTGTTCTATTATTCATTGCATCTGGAAAATTGCCAACAATAAAACCAATTTTCACAAAAAGGAAGCAAAGCCTGATATGCAGAATGCTGGAATAAAGGAATAAACTCTCAGAATGGTTCACGTTATTGTTCTCTGTCTTTTCTTCTCTCCTCATATAGGGGACCCTGAGTAGAAAAGCCAGAATGAACTGCAGAACATTTTTTTCACATTATAAAAGAAAACAAGCATTCTGAAGTCACATATAAATTTAAAACTCCGGGAAATGACTGATTCTGGTACTCATTTGAACTTATTGGGGAAGTGCACAAAGGCTAGATGAAAATAAGGTCACTAAAATACTAACTTAGCTGCTAAGAGAAAGGATATTTAATGATTAATGTGGAGATTTGTATGTATCAAGTAGACGAAAATGTAGGACCACTCTAACGTGTAATATTCCACCGATTTGCTGATAGGCACCTTTTATGCTCTCCTCAAAAGCTCACAACCACAATGTTTTTTCAAAGGAAGGAGGTGGGGATGAGGACTTTGGTAAAGCGTTCCCACCACTGAGAACTGATCCTTCAGGAAGCCAACATCTCAGACTCTGAGCTTGGAGAAGCAGCTCCTGCAATTCCATCATTGCCAGACCTGTCAAGATCCACAGCCTTGCAAAGATGTCCCAGTCCAAGACCCTGAAACAGCAAAGACCTCTGCGCACTATCTCAGAGTGACTGAGGCACTGAAAGCCTCTCCTCAGTATTCACATGTACTCCAGATATAAGCCTTACAAAATTTTAGGCTAAGAGTTTTTTCAATGCTATCAATTCAGGAACTGGAAGATCCTGGTCTACAAGTTTTTCTGAGGAATTTTCCAGGGAATTCAGCAGTACTCCAATGACAAAACCCCATGGATTCTTGTACTACTGCCTGGCTAACATCAGGTTGGAGGCTCAGCTTAACCCTCAACCTGATGCAGCTAATTGGCATCTGTTCCACTACAGCTCCTTATTCTCTCAAATATCATCTTTTGGTGGATATTTAGAAATTATTAAATACTTCATGTTTCTAACTGCTCAGAAGTGAGGTTGCATTTAAAAGAGGGATTAGTAAATATCCAATAAGTATTTTAAAAGGAGCATAATGCTATCTCTCTGCAGTGAGGCAGTTAAAATATCCTTGCTTTCAGTAACCATTTTTACTAGCATTAAGTGGACAGGGCTTCCACTGATGCTTTTCATTTAAGCAGGAATAAATTTCAACAGGAAATATAAGAAAGACATTCTTGTTCCATTGCTAATTATTTTTAGCCCAAGTAATTCAGCAAATTACTTTTTTTTTTTTTAATCCCATTTGCTTTAGCATAAAAGAGACTTCTCAGAAGAGGTCATGGTAGCACAGATTTTTTGACTCTTGATTCTTGACATTCTGTGGGACTATTGACAGAATATATAGATGTATCACAGAGAGAGATAGTAATTTCAATATCCTTCCCATACCCACTAGCCAGAGAACTTAAATTATAAACACTTGAAAAACTCCCTCTAAAAAAGAATTTGTGAAAACTGAACAAGAGCCAAAAAAATGGAGCAGAGGTAGACTGTAAAAGATTAGGTTATCAAAAAAACCCCATTATATACAGAGATATAGAAGTTACAGAATCAACCTTTACTTCCCAATCCCAACAACTTCTTGACAAAGTTCAACCTGATATCAAACCAGACACGTGCCACCTACATCTTGTACAACAATCTCTCTTCTGAACCAATGCACAGCTTATAGGCTTTCAGGGGAAAAAACGCCCTAAATCCCAGCATGTCCCCAGACACCAAAGAAAAAGCTGTGAGCAGTCCCAAATCCTGTCAATAGTAAAACAAGCAGCCAACTCTAACTTGATTCTTCTTCATTAGAATTTGCTTCAAATTCTCCTCCCAGTAAATGAATCAACAGTATTCTCCTCTACCAGGAATTTTCTTACGTGTTCCCCAAGACCAAGAGGCTGTGCAGATCCTTAATCCAAGGAGACCAGATGGGAAAAAACCCCAACAGAACACATTAGAGTATTCCCCTCTTCACCACTCAGCGAGCTGGTTACAAGACAAACTACACTGCACCTATAAACTACACTATTTAAATCATCCCTCCATCAAACCATCAATGCTACCACAAACTTACTATGTCAGATCACTGATTTCCCATTTACCACATTTTCCCTTTAGAACTTAAAAGAACATTAACTCCAGAGTCCACATGCTGCTAAATAGCCCCAATCCATCCTAACCTGACATTGCCCCAGTCTAAAGGCAGTGGACAAGACCCATAAATAGGCTGAAGTCCTCATGGGCTTGCTTCAGCAAAGATTATAAAGGTACAACCAAGCCCACTCTTCTGAAACATTCAGATGACATGTATTTTTCCTCTGAAAACTCATACACTTTCAAAGCCACCCAATGTGTGACACCAAACAAACACCTCTATCAGACCGTTCCCAAAGCCTACACTGGGACTGGTTTCCTGTCCACCAAGCCAACACCTCCTGTCACATAGCCAAAATGTGAAACTCAAACAATCCATAAAGTGGAGGCAGTGCCCCAAGAGCCTGGGTGTGTGCTGCGAGCACTGCACCTGCACTGAGCCAAGGGAACCTTCCCAGACTCCCTCACATAAAAACCTACCAACGCTGCTGGACAAACCTCACTAACAGTACGTCCTCCTTTAGTACACACGGCACAGCTTCTGACTTGTAGCAGCACTACAGTCAAATCCTACACTACAAAAGCATACATTAAAAAATTTCTTCTCATGCATCTTAAAATAACCTGACCACCACAACAAAGTTGTAAGGAAAAGCACATTTTTTCAATGGACACACTGCTGGAGCTAGAAATAAAAAGCCTTGCAAGCATGTTTCCCAGGTGACCTGACACTGCAACCAAAATTCAAACCTAAATCCACAATTCCCCAAAGCCCAATGTCTTCCCCAACACTACAGAGGTGAACAGCAAGAGAACAAGCAGCAAACAAGGAAATGATGATTTGCCAGAAGAACACTTCCCAGAACAAAACCATTCCACTCCTAAGTTCTCACTCCTGATCCGAAACAATTAGGAAGGTGCATAGCTGGAAAATAAAGATTCACATTTATTTTCAATAATTGATTCATAAGGGAAAGTGACTTTATCCCTCATCAGTTTCCTCCATCCCTAACTTATCTCTCTGCCCCACAGGCAAAACCTCCCTACACCTTAGCAGAGCTCACAGCAATAAAATGCTTTCTGAGTACTGAGCTTGGTTTTATTTCAGTCTAAAGCAGTGTGATCCAGGAGCTTACCTGCTTTTCCACAGCAATGTCAACGGACCTAAAAAATACATTACCTGTACCTACAAGCCTTTCCTGATTGAGATTGAAACATGAGGGGAAAAAAAGAAGCCAAGGACTCAGGAAATAAAAAATAAGATAAAATAGGGATGGCTACCCATCAACATTTCCTAGTGATCTCTGTAACACAGAAATCACAAGAAATAATAAGAAATAGGGACTAAGTTATTATCAAGGACTACGTACTATTCTGCAACAGTTCTGTAATCAGCCAAAAAGCAATTATTAGTAGGGAAAAGACAAATTAGCACCTGGGAAAGAGATTTATTTTAGCTCAGTAAATAATCCTGAAAGAAAGCTCTTATCATTCAGAAATTAATTTTGGTTAGTTAAAAGCCTAGGAAGACTAGCTAGGGGAGACAAAACTGCTTGCTCTTTGTTATTCTAAAAAGTCCTGTGTAGCACAATAAATCCATTAAAAGAGAAAGGGAAAAAATGTTTGAAAATACTCCTCAATATCTCTTCCATTGCTTTTTCATTGTTCCAGGCACAGGAATGATGAGTGTACAGGTGATCACACTGCGTGGAACCAGTTGAGAGGCCAGTTCTAAACTGGACAAACTGGCAACCCAAAAAAGCATTATCAGCAATACAAGGAGAAGCAAGAACACAGAAAGAAGTGCATGACCTGGACAAGAAGCTAATTCAGTTTCCTTTCTTAAGGACTTCACATCCAACCAGGCTGTTTGCCCTCCATCTCCTATCAGTTTCTGGCTGTGCTGCCAAACACCAACAGTCCTCACAGAAGGCCAGGTACCTCAGAAGTGGCCAGGATGTGCAGAGCTGCTTTTGTCCTGTTTATCAGACACACAGCTCAGAGCCCACGTGCCCTGCCTAGCCCAGGGAAGTTGCTGAGGTGATGCTGTAATAGGTGTAGAGCATAAGGACACAGGTGAACTGTGGATTTACTGCAGTGCAGCACAGAGCAGGATCACCAAAAAGTGCTTTGCTAACTGCACTGACCACACTACAGCTGATTTCCCAGAAGCTTCCCCATTACTCTGAGTGTTTTCCCTCCTGACTCAATACAAATACTTTACTTTGAAGGCATGGTGACGACTCAATCTTCAAAGCTATTGTTAATTTACTTGGAAACTCCAAATTGCAAACACTGATGATTCCCTTTATAACTGTACCATGCATTGCTTACAGAAATACAGGAACACCTCTTTTTATTTCTGAAGAGTTATTTGACAAGCAGATGACAAAAACTGGAATTAGTGTGACAGTGTCTGAGCAAGCATCATTCATTTTTGTGCTCCCAACTTTAAAGCATAGCCAAAAATACTTTCTCCTGGTAACATTGACAGCAGTCCTTCCCCCTAGACAAGGAAGAATTTTTTTATCTAGAAAATATTTACTAAAACAGTTGATTGGACTAATGCAGCAGTTTTCAGCCTAATGAAATAGCTTAGCTAAAGCTTAGCCAAACTTGACCACTTAGAAGGAGACAGAAGCAAGATCTTGCCTCCCTGGAAAGGCTGCCATCAGATGAAGGCTGCTCCATGATATTGGTAACGAAGCTATGAACAATTCCAGTATGTACTGCCAAAGTGCTTTGTTTTTCTAAAGATACCCAGAGAGGAAACCCTGTGGTACTGGAAAACTGGAACATGGGCTTTGCCAGCAACCTAAACCTGCTACCCTCCCATAGGAAATAAATAAGGTACCAAACCTCTTCCCTACCTGATCCCCAAAAATAGCTAACCTTGACTGTGAACTCATGAAAGAATCCAAGGATTAATCACCAGAAGAAATGCAGAGTAGCTGCACTGAGCTACCTCACAGATAGCAGGCTAACAGATTAAATCAAAAGCCAAAAACCAACATCGCTGAGGGACCCAAGAACAGGGAAAAATGGGATCCTGAGGCTATCCTGATACAACCAAAACTTGCTTAGAAATGTGCTGGGGATTTAGAGGCATTTGCCTGGTTTGTGTCTGTGCAAGGTCAAAGCTCCATTCAGGACAGAGTGGTGAAGTTAAGGTCAGTGTTCAGAGCACAGTGTTCAACATCTGGAACTTAAGAACTGCTCCTCACAGAATTCTCTGCTAAGCTACAGTGATGGTCTCCAACAGTACCAACCTTCTGCTTATATACACACAGCCTTACAAATCTCTTCCCTGGGAACAAAAGACTAAGAAAAAAAGAAAAATTAACAGGTCAGAAAAGAAAACCTCATGCCTAGAAGAGAAGAGAATTGTCTTCTACCATCAAATATAAGACACTGGAAATAGAAAAAGCACAGTTCTCTCAGCACTGCTGGTAAGAATGAGTGAAACTTAAAGAAGTTCCGGAAAAGAGAAGCTGAGGCTCTCCAGTGAGGAGGGAAATTCCAGCAGCTGATCCACACAAGAGAATATTTCCCCCGTAGGACTCCTTGGCTTTTGTTTTTGCAGAAACAGACCACACAGCTTTAAATCTTGAAGAATTTGGAAATACTTTCTTCTGTGCTTCAGAAAGACAGGCAGAGGATTTTCAGTATCTTACACAGTTACATAAAATGAAAATGCATCCAGTAACTGATATTTGAAACTGTCAGATTGTAAGAGTATAAGAGAATATTTTGAAGCATTTCCTAAAACAGATTCTCAACTCCCATAAGATTCTCAAGAGCAAATTCTAGCTAAAAATTGTAACCCCAGGAGTTAACTAAGGGAATATTTCCTCTAGGAACAATCCTTACAGGAAATGCAAGGGAGACACAAGTTTTCTTTTTTTTTTTTTTTTTTGGTACCTGGTCCTACCTCCATTTGCCTACAAATTATTCAAATAAATGTAAACATTAATCTGTAAGCATTGCCTTCACCCTTGAGGCAAAGTAAGAGCAAGCTTTCCCAGAGCACACAGTATACACAAGTATATTTAATAAAGCATTCAGAAATCATTTGAATACTTTAAAAGTATCAAGGAAGGGTTTTTTTTCCCAGGAGTTATACCAACACTTAGCACTTCCACAAATAAAGTTCTCAAAATACAAAGAATGTCACTACGTATCAGGGAACAATAATAATAAAAACCACCAACAAACCAACACGGAAAAGATAATTTCATTTTCAATAGGGTTTTAGGATGAGGTTTCATACAATAGTTGAACCAATCTGATTGGTTGCTGTTTAAAATGCAGTCCCTGCTTTTTCCTCCTGCTCCTGACCACATGTTCCTACTCCTTTTTTTTACAGCAGCTTGGATACTCCCAGCAAACCAGTGAATGCAGACACAGGAGACACTGGAAAATAAGAGAAGGGAGCAAGCAGATCCAGTCCTCCTGCACTCCCTGCTCCCATCCAGGCAGCACAGCATTTCTACCATATTGATTCAATTGAAAATGCAGCACAGCTTCTTCATGGTTTTTGCAGAACAAAAGAGGCAACACATAACAAAGTCCACACTAAGCACTCCAAATTATAACCTGAGAAAATCTATTTGATTACAGTATCATAATACACTTCCTACACCTTACATTATTTTCATTTATCACCATCTAGAATGTGCTCATATAATTAATTCATTTTCTATTATCTTAAGGAAGTGTTAATTCAAGACTCAAAATAGTGGCCTAGCTATAGGTTGGTCACTTTAAAAGAGACAGATGAATGCTCTCTAATCAGAGCAGTAGAAATTTAAAAATAAAGAAAAACCCAGGAGACACTATTAGAGAATTATTTCAGAAAAAAATACAAATGCAAAGTATTTGGGATAGAGTCCTTTGTACAGCACTTTTAGTCAAGTTTCAGAGCAGTGGGAAATAACATCTGAATGAATGTCTGGGAATGCCAGTCACTACCACCCATGTCCACCGCCCTGAACATCAGGCTCCTCCCTCCTGTGGCTGTACTGGCACTTGGCTTTCTGCCCATTTGTACAATCCAAGAAATCATTTAGCAGTTTTAAAAACTGTTTTCCAGTTGTTGGTATTTGGATCAGCTCCCCGAACAGGCTCATCCCTTGTTTGTATGAGCACAGGAAGGCTAGGGAAGAGACAGGAACAACCAGGAGAGGAGAGGACCAGGAGATCTGCATTAGCCTAAATTGCTACAGAAATGCACTGTACCTTGCTGAAACATCTTACAAAAAGAGAGAAAAACCCCCCAATTTCTCAAAATTCCAGTGTATACTACAGATGTACTTCAAAAATAGATGTTGCTGCTCAATAAATACAACACAGTACTTCTGGATCAACTGAGTACGGATTCCTTTCCTAACCAAACTCCAAAGATGTCAAAGAAAATGCAGAGTCAGATTAAGGCCATTTGGAGACTTTTTAATAATCTTTGCATAAATAGAAAGAAAGCATCTAATTATAGCAGATGAAAGCCAGTGTCTTGCCAATACATGCGATATCCTAAGTGTCTTCTCCACAAAATTCTCTTACGCTGTTTTGAGAGGAGAGGACAGGGAGGGGGGAAGGGCTACCTTCTTTCTGACTCTCCCATTTCTCATTTTTCTACCAGTATTAGTCTGCATTAACAGCCAAATCATACACACACACTCACACAACACTGCCAGTGACCTACTAGAAAGTTGCTATAGCAACGACTGCTTTCAGAAATACACGTTGTGCATTTTAAGTGCCATCATAGTGTAACTCATCTGTCAATTAATAACCATGGCTCACAGGAACACATCACATACTCCAAAAAAATTAACAAATAAACATAGAGGCTTTATGTCTGCAAAAGGAAGTACTGGGAAACACAGTGTGGGCTTAGATTCACTACCAATAGAAAAAACAAACAAATGACACGCTTTGCAGTAAGATGTAACTCTCACATTCCTGTTTAAGTGCACACAATTCATGAAGTATGAAAAAACATCATTTCAGTTTTAAAGGGGGAAGTCACTCATAAATATCATTAAATTTCTGCTTAAAGCAAGTACAACTTAGCTGTAAAATCATCTATAGCAACACACAGAAAACATCATTTAATTTGGGTTTATGTTCTGTGTTTTGAGTGAAATCTCTAGTAAGAAGCAATGGATTTGAAAACACATTGATAAACAAAAAACTTGAGTATCCACTTTCAGCCTCAGTAGACTTCATGAAATCCTGTGGCCAGATTATTTCTGATTAGCCATCAGACTAAACCTGTGACATTGTCCCTTCTTCTGGATGCAGGTGGCCACCAGTTTTTGGTGATAAGTGTTAGATACAAAGCATAAGCACAAAAAAGAGCTAAACATGTAAAATGCCAATTAGCTATTGACAGAAAGAAAACTTCAAGAAAGTTCAACCAGCACAATTAGAAACTCAAGAATACTCCAGTACTACCCAAAGCACCTAATTTCCCTGCCTCACACCACCAGGTGATTTTCAGTCAAGTGCATGTCCTAAGTTCCAGTTATTTGCCTATCTCAGCTATAGCACATGTGCTGTCCATGAACTGTCACTCTGACCAGGGGAAGGTCAGTGCACTGCTAATTGCAGAATATTCTCTATAGAGAACATAAAGGCTGGTGCATGAGCTTTGCAGAGATCCGGGATCATCAAGGGCTGTCTGCATCAATGACATAGTGAGAAAGCCTGCAGAGCTTCACGCTCCAATGTGACCTTGAAAAGTGTTTCAATTTCCTTTCTCACATCCTCTAAATCCAGTTCAAATCATTCTCTCACATGACAAAGATAAAAATTGCCTTCTTGTTATATTTTTTTTTGTTTAAGATGAACATCAAGCTCTCGCAGCACCCAACCTTTCACAATACACTGGCATTGATGCCAGCTGAAATCCCTCTGGGTATCAGAAGACAGAGGAAGAGACGATGTTGGTTTCAGGTGGGGTAATTTCCTACACAGGGGCTGGTCCAGGGCTGTGTTCAGGTTTGTGCTGAACACTGGTTGATAATGGTGAGATCTTGGCGCGCTTGCTGAGCTCACACAGAGCCAAGGCCTTTCCTGCCCCTCCGTTGGCAATGCCAGGGAGGGGCTGAGGGTGCCTGGGAGGCTGGCAGGAGACACAGGTGACCAAAACCCACCCAAGGGGTATTCCAGACCTCATGACACCATGCATGGTATACAAGGCAGAGGGAAGAGGCAGGAAGAGGGGACATTTGGAGTGATGGCATTTGTCTTCCCAAGTCACTGTTACCTGTGTTGGGGCCCTGCTTGCCTGTGGGAAGGCTGAATGAATTCCTTGGTTCCCTTTGCTTTTATGTGCAGCTTTTGCTTTCTCTGTTAAACTTCTCTCAAGTGATGAGCTGTCCAGCTTTTATCCTTCCATTTCTCTCTACAATCCTGCTGGTGGGGAACAAGGAAGGGCCTGGTGGCTGGATGGGACAGAAATCCTGCCCAAACTTCTGCATGACCTCAGTGAGCAGCTCAGTCTGAGCGAGCTCCACCAAGAACTTTTGGCCTGGTTATATGTGTGCAACAATTCCTACCGGGACTCTCCACTTGTCCTGGACTTCATAGGGAGGATTTTACAAAAACTGAATCACAACTAATCCTTTCAGCTTGGATAACAAAGACCACCTTTGAAATTCTGATTCTTACAGATATATAAAATATATTGTAAGAGAGCAGTGAGATACACATCTCCCCAAGGCAGCGAGGCCCAGAGTCAGGGCTACAGGCTGACAGTTCACAGGACCAGAGCAGGCAGAGGCACAGCCAACCAGTGTTTCATTTCCAGTTATGATTCATGTAACACTGAAAATTCTCTGAACAGCAAGAAAAGAATTGCCTTAAAATCTCCTTTCTCACATCAAGATTGAAGAACTTTTTTCCTCCTACCTGTGGACAGCTGGCAGCAGTCATGAGGCAGAGGGCTAATTAAAAACTATTGTTTAAATATGACAATGAAGTTTCTCTTAATCTTTCCAGTGGGATACCAGCAGACACAGCTCTCCAGGTTTTGTAACAGGAATCTTGAGCTGTCTTCTTTTTTTATGCTTTTTTAAATCCAGAATTTGGCTGATCAGTTTCACGAATCAAACCTTTAACTGAAAATTGCAAGATACCCTAGTAATCTTCAAAGTTATTAAAAGGTGGTGCCACTTTCTGACTCATTTTTTTAAAACACATCTACAGTAATAAAAACACCACGCAGGGAGAAGACGGACCTGTAAATATCTGTACTTCTAGTGAGACCAAAAGTCCAGTCACAAGACAAATGTATGTGTTAGCCATACTCCCAGAACACTCCCAAAATCTGTATCTTCCTAGCTGCTTGTATTTACATACATTAGATTTTGCATCAGTATTATCTTTTTACAGACACTTTTCATTCTCTAATACTATATGTATATGGGAGTCCTTTCTTATTCAAAAATATAGTTACATTCCATCTTGCCAAGCCCCTCTGACAATAAACAATGCAGGTCAGCTTTTCTTACCCCCTACGTTCAGTACTAGAGCTGCTCTCGCATCTCTCCTAATCTACCTCTGCCCTCTGGGGCTTTCCCTTCATTCAGGACAAAATCCCTACTTGTCTTGCCATCCATCCTGGTATCTCGAGGCACTAGATGAAGTTCACAGAGCAGTGGCTCCTCAGCAGTAGGGATGGCCATCCCCACCTCTCCATCCACACAGCCAGGCCATGCTGGAACCAGCTTTCCAGCTTCTCCTTTGCATTTTCAGGAGGCTGTTTTCTCCCACAGAGCCAGTGTGAGAGCCCTGATAATGCAAAGTGAGATCTGAGCCATTTTCTTTCCTCTTTCCATGACTGTGGCTCAAGGACTGCAGATTCAGACAGAGCTGGGACACCTCCCTGTGAGAGATCACCTTTCCTCTCTGCTTCTATTCCTTCACTGACCCAAATGAAGGTTCCATCTTGTCCTATCCCAACCCTCCCTTGTTCTTGAGTCTGTGCCCCCCTTTACATTCCTGTCACCATGGTCAGGTATACCAGCAAACCCCCTTTAAATAACTACTTCTCTACTTGGGGTTCAGATACTTCACATCTTTTCCCAGGCCCACTCTTCTAAGAAACATTTCCAGCTGAAAAATAAAACATCCACAATTTTAGAATACAGTCCTCTGAAAGATTAAATGCTGCAGACTACGTTGGCAAGGGCACCAAGTGTGGCAAACAAGGGCAGAAGGATGAGGGAAGCTGAATGTGCCTTTCAGCAGCCTACGGTGAATTCTGAGTTCACTGTTTATCTGTATTCTTACCTACATCTCCGAACCCCCAAAAATAATTTTTTGACTACCAGACTTTTAGGTCCATCATTTCTGGGGTTCTTTTAAACCTTTAAACGTACCTTTTACATTTTATCCTGTGCACTGATGCTGTCTCACTGTTAGGAGGAGATACAGCCTTGGCCTTCACATAAACAAGATGTTTTATAAAGTTTCACTGTCCCTTTCTGCATAATTTGCCATTGGAATTAAACATTGGAACTGTGAAACTTATCATTGAAAATTCATGTGGTCCTTAGGCTTCTACTTTTTCTTCAGATGGAAGTCAAAAGGCCACATTAATGCCTGCATTGCTATCAGGATCACACGAACATAACAATTTACTAAATTAATACATTAGCACTAACATGAAAACTTTATGGTTTAAATTTATTCTACATGGCTTTTTTCCGATAATCTGTTCATCCTTAAGGTAAATACCACATTTTAATTCTTAAAATACACTTCTAATAAGGCTGTAGGACTCATCAGGCTGTAGGACTCACTAGGCCTTCCTTTCATTTGAAGGCTGGGTTTCCTTTCTGTTTTTAAACTGCCGTGGTTATATTTATTAGTTAATTGAAATAATTTCCCATTTGCCAACAGCACTGCATAAATCTCAATTTGCACTGAAGAGTCAGATTTGAAGGCGTCAAATCTAACCTGAAATCTCAAATGAGCTGAATTTTTCCCCAGTACTGGATAACAAACAAATTAATCATTGCTCCCAACTAGCTGTCAAATTTCAAAAAGCAATTAACACAAATAAATGGTTTCTTAAACTAGAAGTAAAATACTAATCCATAACAATTGATACAATGTGCATAAAGTATAATAAAACCACATTCCCACATGATCAATGTGCATTCCCATTCTGCTGCCCAAGGGTAGGAGGTTGAGTGCACCACGTCCTCTGCCCCCACCAACCAGAGAAACAAGGAGTGCAAAAGCAGCAGTGGAAGCACCTCCTGACCCAGAGAATGAGAACAGTGATTGGTACACAGACTTCTCTATGTCAATGCAGTAAATGGATTATGTGGCTTTGGAAGAGTCAGGCACAATCCCATTTTAAAAATAATGAATTTGCAAGAACACATCATAAGCTATCAAATGAGATCCTAAATCTGACCAGCTGCTTTGTGAGGATTTCTGAGAAGGTACAACACATTTTTCTGTCCTTCCTGCTGCCTTTCCTGAAATGAGATGAAGATTTTCTTCCAAAACCAGAACATCATTTCTGTTTTCAGGAACCACAGAATCAGAAGTCTTTGCTGCCATGCTGATACACTGATAAAAGCTCTCTTTGTAGGGTTTGGCCAACTGAGACTGCTGCACACTTACTCTTCCCTTCTTTTCCAGCAGTTTGAAAAACTGCAGAAACAAGTAAGCTTGGTTTCCTTCGATTGCTGTTCTGTAACTATGTGTGGATTCTCTAACATCTAACAATTGAAATCCTGCTCTTGCTTTTATTTATAAGAGGGTGTAGAAGAGGGATGGGAATGAGATGTTAAGAGAGTAACTTGGGCAAGTTATCTACCTTCACAAAAACTGCAGGAATTGGTCTTTTGGACACCTCCAACCCCTCCCAAATTTAACTGAAATTAGTGGCTGTGCTCCTAAGAGATGCAGGAACTCAATCCTTCTACTGCATTTAAATAACATGTCAAGCCATAAAAAATCTGAACTCTATTCAAAAGACCAAACATTAGAAATATTGAAGTACCCCGAGCTTCTTTCACTTGTCCCCTCCTCTGTCCCACTGTCCTGACAGTGACAGGAGTGACTCAAACACTTGCAAAGCCACACTGCCTTAGAGAACCAAACTGAAAACCACAAATCAGCAAAAGGTGACATCAAACTGCCCATATAGATATAAATCACCAAGAACAAGAAAAGCCAAGACATTCTCCAGAAAACAGATGTTAAAATTCTTGGGTTTCTATCCAAGTACCATGTATTTGCCAAGAATCTTTAAGCCTCTTTTCTACCTTAAAAGCATTTGGAATAAACACAATTAAGTGTGTACTGCAGAGCTGTTTTAAAGGATTGATTTCTCTTGTTTCCAAACTAATACACTTCAAAGGTTTGTTCCAAATATCTTCCAGCAGTTAAAAAACTCTTAATCCCAGAGCTTTAGTAGCACAGGATTTAATAGTCAGCATGTTGCCCTTCTGAGCTGCTTGTCTTTTTATTTATTTATTTTTTCATGGGGGAAAGAAAGCCTCAAAAATTAGGGAAAGGAGGTGATACAAGCAAAAGAACTTCGACTGATATGTGGCTTCTAAGAAACCATACCATAATCTTAGAGAAGAGGAAGCTGTTAATGATTTCTGTGATAATGTGAAAAGCAGCAGTATGAACAGGCAACATCAATGAATGCAGAGGCCTTAGTAAATTATGATAAAGGTTTAGGATGAGAGGCAGCTTCCTGGTCCAGGTTAAGTTGATTTTGTGTGCTGAATGAACTAACAGCATGATCGCTTCCAGAGAATAATTTGAACACATTAATACTGACATCCTCTCTAAATCTCAGTTGAGCTGAGAAATTATGAAGTGCTGTATTGATCAGGGTCCTGCTAAGAGAAGTGCTGAAGAGCTCATAACTGCAGTGTTCAAAAGGAGTGCTCGCAGAGCCCTGCCACTGTTTTGTGGAGAATTCTGTCCAGTGGTCAAGGTAATATCCATCCACCTGAACAGCTAGATTTAACAAGAACAAACACTTTCTAATTTGAGGAAAAGCCAACTAAATATTTTCCAGAAATATTTCTCAAGGAAAAAGCAGTGAGTATAAAACTTAGAGCAAAAGAGCAAATAAAAACATTCCTAGAATCATTTGTTCAGCGACACGCAAGATAGTAATTCTATTTTGGGTTTCAAAAAGAGTGACTGGACATGCTGGTGCTAATCAAAGATTACTCATCAACAAACACAGGTATTAATGAATAGTTTTCTCATCAATAAACATAGTTTAAAAATGAGCTCTGCATGGCTCCCTGTCCCAAAGGATTTAGCCTGAACCTTCAAATCTGCCATGGCCCAAACTATAAATGGCAAAAACATGTGCTAAGAAACACCACCAAAATTTTAGCAGAAAGGGACACAGCTTGGCAATCCTGATTATTCCCAGTGGAAAGCAGTTAAAAACCAAGTTGGTGGCAAACCGAAAGGCCCCATTCTATTTATTTGATCTTACCCAGTCTAACTGAGCAATGTACTTAATCCAACTCAGTGCCACTGAGGTACCATTACCTGTCTGGAAGGGGAGAGGGTGGGTGGCTCAAGAACACAGGTAATGTTAATCTCTTTTGGAAAAGCAGCACTCCAGGTGACTCAATATCCATTCAGCCTCTGCTGAACTTCCAAAGAAATGGGTGAGATTTTGTAACTTCTTGCCAAAGAGCTTTCTCCCATTTCCCTGCAGCTTCCTGGCTACTGTTTGAGCTTATCCAAAGGCCTGCAGGTTGACAGAGAGTTTGCCTGGATTTTCTCTGACTGCTCCATGAGAGGGTTCCAGCACCAAGAGAGTCATCCAGAGCCAGCTGGAAGCAGAGCTTTCCTCCTCTTCTTCAGGGAGCTGCCATTCTCCCAGCAGCAGTGGCCCAGCAAGGTCAGACTGAGAAAAGGGTGCCAAAAATATTTCACCAGCTAAAAATGAGGAAGCTGCTTGATTAGGCATAAAAGTACAGCTTTTATTTCAACTGATCTAAAATAGAAAAATCCCAGAAAATACAGAGTAGACAAAAAAGTCACAACTTAGTCTCTAATCCCCTATCAACTGAAGTACAAAGTTAGATAAACATGCAAAGAGATCTTCTCCAATTTTAGTAAGGACATGGGAATATCTCAAATTATACTGTGCATGAGAAGAGGATAGTCTAGTTTTATGTTTTAGTTATTCAACTAAATCCAGTAAGAGACAATAAGAACTGAAAAGCAGATTTTTCTTTTTACGCTTTCCCTTGTGAGCTGCCTGAGGATTTTTCTTTGTTCAACTTTAATAAATTTTATATATTAAAATAGCATCCTTAATTACTGCTTAGAGCTTCTATAAACTTTCAATGTCCAATTTTTATTGCAGCCATTTTAATATCCATAATTAGCTCCTTCAGATTTTTAATGCCAACACTATAAATTACTGAGTACTCTAACACTTCAGTTTTCTAATACTAAGACAGATTTTTAATATTACAGATATGACAGGTTCTTCCCTTGAAAGTGGCTGAGCTCACCTCCCTACTTCATTACACAGCTCATGTTCAGTGCACTCCAAATTGCCAGTGGCTCTTTTCATCATTAATTACATATTTCAAGTCCAACACTAATCGATTTCCAGCCCATGACCAACAGAAAAGAGCAATCCCACCTCTTATTCTTTACCTCAGCCAGGCCTGTTCTGCTGTGATTACCATGTTCTCCTGTCTCTGTCACACTCTGCTTTCTAAATAATGGGTTTCAAGCAAGATGCACTGCTTCAATGTGCATTTGTAAAATCTTTGGCAAAACAAATTATCAGTCTGTCCGAGGCCCCAGGCACTTGGGAAGTAGCACATCCCTGCAGGATTGCTAACTGGCCTTCCTGCTAACTCTGCCTGGTAGAGGAAACACAAGAGGAGTGGGAGCTCCAAAAGCAGTGCAACTCCCAGCACTGATTTTTACATTTCTTTAGCAAAAATGCTCTGGTCTTAATACTGCCAAGGAGAGAAAAGGCAACTGATTACCTTTCTAAACTAATGCTTTTAGGCTTATTCCTCCTTTACAGCACCACGGGGAATTACTCGTGCATTTGCTACGGAAGGCACCTGTCTTAGCTGCAGGCTGAAACTTGGACTTCACTGTGCACTTCGAGCAGGAATTCAGCATTCTAAAATATATATGCTGAAAATCACACATCCTTCCTAACTACAGAAAGTCCTGAATACAGAACTCCCAGAGAATTCGCAGGTAATTCCCCATCAGTACGTGGAGCCAAAAACTCCATTCTTGAATACGCTTGAGGTTTTTATGCCTGTGGGTTTTTACTCTTATATTCTTCAATTAAAAAAAAGTCAAATCCTGTCCACAAATCCTTATTTCTGTAGGCACCATTCAAAATCAGAACTGGAAGAATGACGTGACCTTGTAGACAGAGCACCATGAGCAGCTGTGAGACAACACAGAGCCTGAATACCATGTCTAATAGAACCTGTGGGTACTGCACTTTTAAAGAGCAGCTGGTTTCAGTGCCAGCCTCTGAACCTGCAGTGAAACTCAGCCCTGAGCAGTCTCAAAGCTTGAACCTTCCTTTGCAGGCAGAATTCAGGGAACTCTTCAACACTTTCATGCTTTATTCATTTTATATACTGTATATTTATTTAAAAGAATATTATGTCTTATTGCATGTTTTATTCACATATTAACTGCAGTCAGTACAGCCATCTTGCAGTTTCGGAGACACTGGGCATGTTAACAGAATGCAAAATAAGACAGTTATTAGTTTCAGCAGAATTTCCCACATTGAAGCTAAAAACATCTCTCTGGAATTCCCAGGCAATGCTGAGAAAATTTTGTCTTTTAAGCTATAAAAAATTTCATGGGCTCCTTACCAATGGGCACAAAAGCCTCTTCCACAAGTTTTCAATTATTCCTCAAAGGAGGGAGCACAGATACATGAACACAGTGAGCAGAGATGGAACAGCAAATGTTTCTGTAACAGGAGTGTCCATGTGTTCTCTGCAGACAGGAAACATTTCTCTGACATTAAAACGCAATTTGGCAGCCACATTTGAAAAAAGGTTGTTATTTAGAGTAGCTGCTGACCTTACTAAAACACCAGAAGAATGATCTGGGCGAATGGGTTATGAGATTAATTGCCAAAGGAAGAATAAAGAAAACATAGTGAGATTTCAGTTCACTAGAAAAATAGTACACAGAACACATTTCTAAGTATCATTTTTAACAGGAGAGGTTTTACAATTCTTTTTATTATCTAAAAATTAACACTTAAAGGATATTTATTATTGCTTGTTCTCTACTGTACAATTTAATTTCCAATCTGCTCGCAAACTCCCAGAGTGATGAAGACTTGGATAAAATTAAACCCCATTACAGGGAGATGAAAGAGAAAACAATTAGCACAGTAATTAAATACTGACTTGCAAACGTAAGATGGTTTCCTGAAGTCAACAATTGACATTACAAGAGCAGGGTAAGATTGAAATGAACACTTGAAGTCTATCACCTGTTTTCTGAGCAAAGCCCCCAAGTTACAGGGCAAAATGAACATCAAAAGCAAACATGATTTTAGAAACAAACCACTGTCAGGTAGCTGGTGAGATTTGTGGTCCTGACACCCAACCATCCAGTTCTTGGCTGTGAGAAGCAAGAAATTCTGCCCTGAGTTGTTATACCCCATGTTTAGTTGTTCAGCTTCCCCTCCCTACTGACTGTTGTTTTGTCTGTTGTAGTGTTTCCTTTTTAAAAATTTCTTACTTTAATTTCAGATAAGAAAAAGTTACAAGGTTGCGATAAAACAGCACAAACTTTTTCCTGTTTTAACACTAAACTGTCAAGTCTATTAATCAAGAACTTAGGATACAGCCACTGTGAAGAGAAGGGACAGTTTTGGAGCTTGATCAAGGAAAGGATTCTTAAAAATATTGCAGTCTACAGAAAACAGAGCAGACGAGAAACTGGAAGAATTGTGCACTTCGTGGATAAAACCAGAGAGAAAAATATCCTAAGACTGAATGGATTTTGATTTAAACATTTAAAGCTCAAGCTCCTTATACACACAGTGCCAAACTCTCAAGAGATCCAAGAGCAGTTGCCTTTTTTTCCCTTGGATTTTTCAGGGCTATTAGAAGGGAAAGTGAGAGATTGATGGCAAGGCTCTTCCTAGTCTATTAAAAAAAGGAGATATATTGGTAAGATAAGTGATGTAATGATGGAGATGAGCTTTCTTGAGAGGTACACTGGAAGAATAAATGCAATGATAGGGAAGAACTATATTCCCAGAGAACCAGCCAGGCTCCTTGAGCAGCCACTCACCTCCTGCTGCACCACCCAATAAAGTGCCCAAGAACACAACAAAGCCTGCTCCATCAGGCTGGGAGCCACAGCAGCACAGAAGCAAAACATCAATTGCTTCTCCAGCTCAGTATCCTAACTCCCATCCATCTCTGCTGTCTGACCTGCAGAGGCAGATCCCTGTGTTCCCTGTGTTCCCCAACACCCCCCAGCAGAGCAACAGCAGCCGGGACAGTGAGGATATGTGGCACCAATGAAGGCTGTGCCCTGCATTTCACTGCTGCTCAAAAGCCCTGTTCATCTGCTGACAAAACAGCTAAAAGCTGTCAGATTCCCTCAGCGTGTTCCCAAAACACCTGTACAAATGTAGCGGGGCTGAGGAGCTGGCAAAGGCAGAGGTTTTGTGGCTGCTAAGTGACACAAGACCCCCGGTTTATCCCCTCCCCACGGCATGGCCAGGAACCATTGCCAGCCCTGCCAGGCTCATGACCTTGTGCTCAAAGCAGGAGCCCAACTGCTCCTCGAGGAAACAGCGACAGAGGCTCATCAGTCAAAAGCACACACTTGGGGGGTGACAGGAGGGAGCAAAGGTGATAGCCTGTCACCTAAAAAAAAAAAATAAGTGGAAAGCACTAACTGAGAGCAAAAAAAGCACTAAAGAGAAAAAAAAGGTAGGCATGTTTGTGAATATAAAGCCACAAAGTGAACAAAATTCAGTAAAGCCTAAAAAGTATAACCTAGTTCAATCTATTTACCTATAAATTAATCAGTTTTTAATTTTCATCCCACCTCTACCAATATAGTTCCATGACAAATTTGCTTGTAAAACACAGCAAAAGGCAGTTTCAAAATAAGCTAACAAGGAGTGAAATCCAAGTTTCAAATGATCATGCACTTAGAACAGTAGAGCACCAAAGGAGATCTGTCTGAAGCTATTCTGTGAAGATTATAAACAGATAGGAAGCAAATGCTGTGATATGAGGAATCCAGGATTCAAACAGACAATAAATAAATGTTGCTAATGATGTCATAACTAGAAGACTGCTTTCAAAGCTCAAAACATCTCTGCTTGGTACAAAAAGGTACCTACAATTTGGAAGAAACAAAACCTGCAAATGCTGGAAGACAGCTGCTTCCTAGGAAAATTTTAGGGCAATTCTGTGAAACACAGATTATATTCACATTAGATGGATCCCTTTTTCACTTTTTTGGCATCTTTTAATTTTCTTTCCCAGTTTTTTCTCTTACAGCTGCTATTACACTTTTACAACAAAAAAACCTCAAGTCTTCTTTCCGTATTGTCAAAGTTGTCACAAAGACTTGTACGATTTTGTAATAACAAAAAAGCAGCATTTGAAATCAAAGGATGTGGAGAAACCAATGTTCCATGTGTGCTTCCAACAGCCTGATGCTGAACAAACAAGGCAGCCTCTTTCTTCAGTGCTCTTCATGAATATTGAAGACTGCAGCTAATCAAATGACAGCACAGACAACTGCATCAGCCAGCAGCATCCTCACACTCAGCAGGAGCAAGGGGAGAGCCTGCGCTCCTCTCTGATGCCATTTCAGCCAAGGAGCAGCCCTGTGTTTGTGCTGTAGCCTGTGCTAACCACACAGGGGAAGCTGTCCCTGCCAGGGCCAATATCCATTTGTTCCACCAGTGACAGTCACTCCCCATGGGGGTTCCATCCCTGCCTTTGTGACAAAGGGTGACCGAGCCTCTCTGTGACAGAAATCCACAGTGACTCCAGACACCCAAGCACAGGCTAAGGCAGATTCTCAACCCCTGCAATGCCCTCCATGAATGGTAACAAGCAAAAGGACAAGGGAAAAACAAGGGACTTTTGTAAATGAAGAACAATCCACCTTACACCACTAAATCATCAGCATCAGAACAGAGTGCCCAGTTTGGGGGCCCAGGTTTTGAGATATGAACTGACAGGATAGAGTCTACAAAGCAACAAGCTGTGTCAGAGGACAAGAAAACCAGAGGTAGGAGGACACACTGAGAAACTCAAAGACACAGTTTTGTGCTAGAGCATTGAACATAGAACATTGAGGTACACCAGAAATAGCATACTATGACAAAATAAAACCCAAAAGTTACCTGCAAAATGTGTCAGTTAAACATTGGAAACAAACTAGGCAGTAAGAATATATAGCACTGGAATAAACTGCTTAAGAAATGCAGTGAAATTTCCAGCAACTAAGAGATTAGACAAGCAGCTGTCAAGAATACTGTAAATTGTTGCACCCCAAAACAGACAAAGGGATTAACTCAAGTTCTCCCTCCACTGTGGTTTTTTTTTTGTTTGTTTGTTTTTGGGGTTTTTTTTTGTTTTGGTTTGGTTTTTTGGCTTTTTTTGTATTCTCCCAGGAAGAGCCACAAAAGTAAGCGTAAATAAATAACCACCCTAGTACAAGTCAATTGTTCTAGTAAAACATAAGACTGGACAGAGGTCTACAGCTTTTAATATCCCTTAATGGCTGTAAAAGCAGGGTGATTTTGGACTTAAGAGTTGTGACCCTAGAGATCCCAGCAATGCACAAAACAAATCAGTGAAAAAAATTCAAATAAAATAATTAGAGAAAAACCACACTCCAATATCAGTTCTTTCACTAAATAAAACCACAACAGTAAAAGTATTTCTAGCATCTATTCTATTCACAACACAGTTAGAGGATAGAGACATGCAAAGTGATAAACGCTTCGCAATTTTTCAAAAGTGAACTACTGTTCTTAAAGGAAAATCATTATAGGACTGAATAACAGAAAACTTCTGCTTGAAAGGCAGGGGTAGAGGACTGCAGAGCAGGTATTATAGGAAACTATTAACCACTGCAATATTTTGGGTAGTGGTCCCCAAGAAATCATACTGCAAGGTTAAACCTCTGCTAGTAATACAGGAAAATTCTTATCAGCTGCAGGTAAGGAAAAAATATTGCAAAAAAAAACAACACAAGGGGAGCAGGGTGATGCAAATTTTTGCTATCACATACGATCAGGACATGTAAAATTAAGGGGGGAAAATGGCATTAGAGCTACTGGGTTCCAGTGGTGAGAGCACAGACACACACCACAAAGTGACCAAAGAGCCCCCAAGACAGGAACCTCCCAGCTGGGACTGCAGCCAAACTGAGATACTGTAGGTGCAGCCTTCTGTGCAGCCTCACAATGCTCTCTGAGCACCAACAGCTCTGATCCCAACAGCACAGTCACTCTTGGCCAGGTTAAACGCACCTGACTGTGCTCCCTTATTTCACATTGCACCATGGCATTCTAACTGCCCCAGCACACAATGTCACATCCTGCTGGGTTTACTGATCTTCCCAACCACTGTCTGTTCAAGTTCCCCTGGGAGATTTCATCCAAAATAAATGTTCTCTCCTAAACAAAATTAGGAAAGACATTTGTTCCTTATCTGAGACCTCAGTAACGTTCCTGCTTTGGAGGAAACAAGGATAGAGCACAAAAGACACCTGATTGACAAGATCCACCTTTTGGTGACTTGATGAAAAATCAAAGCCTGGTTCCCAAACTTGGGGAGTTGTGCCTCACACAGTGTGGTGTTCACAAGTAGCAGACTGATGTCCGTCAAACCCTTGTCCTGCCCAGAGCTGGAAGGATGCAGTGAAGGTTACTCTCAGTGTGGCACATGCAACCTGCTCCTATGCAAAACCTGTACAGCTACAAAATCTGCAAGAAAGAGATATCCAAGTCAAACCTAGCCAACACTTACTATTTTGCAGACAATTATACAATGATCAAGCAATGTAGATTTTTTTTAACAACCAAGAAACAACAATCTCATTAAAGCCACAGGCCTTTACCCTAAAGCATGAAAACTCAGCAGGAATTTCCCACTGAAATCCTTAGGAAAAAAACATATTTACCACACCTAAAAAAAAAACTAAAACAAAAAACCATCCAAACAAACAAAAAACCAAGCAAACAGAAAAGAACAAACAATCCATCAAAAAAGAAAAACACAAAACCAAACAAAAACAACAAAAAACCCCACACTCCACCTTAATCTCATATTCAAAAAATCAATTTGAATAAATTTTGTTGGAACACCACAAAAATAACCAATCTGCAGCTAAAAACTTAACACAGGAATTTCCAGTCTGGACAGTTGATTTGTCAGAGGCATGTGTTATTTGAAACAAGATGGGAGTAACTGCCTAACAATACCCATCTCAACCACAGGCGTGTTCATCTCAGCCATCTATAACAATGGAAAAACCAACATTCCCCTGGAGGATTAAAAAAAATCCCCAGCAACCAAGTCCCAAACTGCCTGAGCTTACAGCTAAAAAAAATAATACAAATGAGGCTGCTTTGTGTATTAAATTTTTGTTCTTTGTTGGCTATTAATAGACAAGTGTGGTGAATATAAGATGATATTCAGATCATTTCTAGCTTTCTACAAGCATGTTCTTCCCTTCTTTCCCCACAGCTTTTTGTCTTCCCATTCGAGGCCCCATTTCAGGGAGCTCTGACTGCCACATCAGATGCAGGAGCTGCAGGAAGGGCAGGACAGTTCCTACACTGCCCCAAGACACTCGTGCTGCTCTTGGGTCTTCCCTCAAACAGCCTGGCATGCCACCAACACCAGCAATAGCTTGACCAGAGGTTAAAATGGACACCTCTTTATTACACACATATATAAAACAAGCTACTTGAGGAGCTGCAGGAGCTGCAGTCACTTTGCACAACACCACTCTCTCCACCAGCTGCCCCCATCATGTGCCAGGAACAGCCCGTTCTGCTCACCCCTGACGCCTCCTTTGGTGCAGAGAGAGCTCTTCATGAGTTTATTTCTTCTGAAGAGCTGGAAGTCACTGTTTTTGTACACTCACGTGTTCTTTAATTATGTAATTGTTCCACGACAGCTTAGTTCCACAAGCTGTGTCAGGCTCACATCTGCCAGTACCAGTGAACTGGCACACAGGCTCAGGGTTCCAGCAGCACAAATAACTGCAGTGGCACTCTGTGACACTTCACAGTGGTGCTACTTGTCATTTACCAGGCCTGTGGGTGAAGAGATCAGAATTGGGGAACTACAAATCAGAGCTGGCTGTCCCACATGCTGAATGCTTTTTGTGACCACTGCCACACAAAGTCATTATCTTTTGACACCAGCATGAATGCAAGCGCAAGTTACAAAGAGGAGCAACACGTGGCCTTCAGGACAGAGGCAGACACAATAGCTCAAGCCTGGATGTGGGTGTTATCAAAGCATGACTTTAGGTCAAGGAAGTTGTTTGAGGGACAGACAACAAAGGAGCTGACTGCCAAAAATTTATGGGCGAGGAAGATGTGAAAGGTTATTCTCAGCTGTTTATTTCACAATAAAACTCTGTCAGCGACATACCCTGCCAATAGCTCAGAATTTACTGCAGAAAATGCTGGTGGGTACCTCCTGCCATTGCACAGGGCCTCCAAGTCCTGTATGAATGCTTTGGATGATGCTGATGAGTGGGACACTTAAAGAAGGCCTGGCAATCCTCAATGGTAGAGATCCCTAAGAAAATATTCTGCAAGTTTAGAAAAGGATACACATTCAAGTCTTAGCAGTTTTGTAACAATACATTTGTCTCGGAGAAGCAAAATGTCCAGGAAATAATGGCACCTAAAAGTGACAACTCCTCGCTTCACCATTCAAATGTGACATTTTGCTTCCCTTGATTCTTATCTCAGTCCTTGTCTTTCCTTCTCAGCTTTCCTCGAGGACACCAACAACCCTGAACCAACAACCAGCAATGAGAAATCAGAAAAAAAAGGCACACCAATGGAAAAGGTGTGTCCTCCCAGCTCTAACGGCTCTGGCATTCACAAACATTTACCTCCAAGACAGGAAAATCCCGATTCATTACCCTGTCGGGCAACAGGATTTACATAAACCCCCACATGAGCGCTTTCTGCCCTTGATGCTGGTGCTTTATAGTTCCACCACATGAACTTGAGTGTGTCGAAAATTTCCTTTGCAAAGCAAAAACAAGCAGCTTCTCTGGCTCCTTTTGGGAAGAAAACTAAGTGCAACAGTTCAATATCAAAACATTACCCTCCAGGTTCTGAGCACGTCCAGTATCTTGTACAACAGCACAATAATTAGTATTCAAAACTTCCCTAGACCACTTTGAAAGAGGAATTAAATTTCAGCTCCATTTTATTGCTTTGTCAGAAAAAACTGTTGCAAAGGGAGCTTACAGAAAAAAAATATATTAAAAAAAAAAAAAAAGGAAAAATAAAAAAAAATCACTCCTCTGACTATGGAAGTAAAAAAGATCCACAAATTATGCCATTCCTTGTGATCAGCTACACTGATCCTTCTCAGAGGGATGGGAAAGGACACATTATAGGCGAATTATATTTGATTTATGTAAATACAAGCAGATTGGCTAGTGCTAAAATAAAAAAAGCATCAAAGAGCTTAAGGGAAACACTGGGATGGTGGAACTGAAAGGAGGAGAAGAATAAACACGCCAGGATCTGAGACTCAAAGGGCAGAGTACCCAAAACCGTGGCCAAGTCTGGGGAAGAGCTTCCCTCCTTACCACTGGAGCTCTCCTTCTCCACCCTCACTGCCATTCCCAAAGTACTTTGTAGAGCAGGGCACAAAGGTTACAGATGGCTGAGCACAGTTTGGAAGCAGCCAAAAGCAGGCAGCCCCTCCAATCTCAGCTCTGTGTGCAAGGAGGATATGTGCAGTGCTGATCTGCACTCCCTGTGCCACATTATTTGTTTTACAGTACCACTGCAACCATTTGCTTGGGTTTCTTTAAGTCCAGCAGCCAACAGGAACAGGCCTACAGGAGAGTACTGTGTGTGTATATCCTTCCCTCTGCCCTTTTCTCCATCTCCACTAGCAGTAAGTACGAGTGCATGGACCAATTTCCAGTGAACTCAGGAAAACAAAGATCCCAAAATACCTAAGTACCTCTCTATTGTCGAAATTACTCATTTCTTAGAAGAGAGATGTTTAATTCCTCTCCCACAAGCAATGTCTTATTAAAGTAAGGATATGGGAAAATCAAAACTGTCAGACATCAAAGAAGTCACACAAATGAACCAGAAAAACACCAGCCTCCAAAATAAAATTCTACTGCTTGAAGCAGTGCTTACTCTTGAACAATTCTCTCACCTAACACTCTGAAGTTACAGTCTAGTGAGCCTAATTCAGTAGAAACCATTCCAGAAAATAGATCTGCAAGCAACTAAATAAACTACAGCATTTAAACAGGGAAATCAACCTTCCTTTTGTATAGGGAAGTTCCACAAATCTACAGGACTTCACACAAGGCCCTCCCTTACACCAGTGGGCTGTACTTGACAAAGCCTGCTCTAATCTCCAAGAGATATTTAACAAGATTCTTCAGAAAAGACCCTTAAAGAAATTAAGCTGCCATGGCAACAACAGGCCTTGCATGGACAGCTTACCTGGTGAAGAGACAGGAGACAAAGAGCAAACCAAGCGGTCATCTCTGACAACACAGGAAGGTCCCTAGGGGATTCCCACAGCAACACCGGGCTTGCAGAAGAAGGTGTCCCCTTCTGAGGGCATGGAACAAGATGATCTGTAAGGTCCCTGCCAACCCAAACAACCCCAGGATACTGTGAGCGTGAGCTGGAGGCCAGACTGGCACACTCTTCCATTTAGTACAGAATGCCAACAATGTGCTGATGGCACCGGGCTACTCTGCTACAGCAGGAGCAGCTCCAAGGAAGGGAAGAACAAACACAGGCTGCAGCCAGCAGAGCTGGCAAGGGCCATTCAGTGAAGGTAAGAGCTACCCAAGGAATCCCAACTTCAAACAGAGCAATGGGCTCCATGCTGAACATCCCAGCACAGGCACAAACAGCTGAGTCAACCTGAACGCCCCAGTGGAAGGATCCCCATGTCCGGGATTATTTTCTTCCACAAGTATTGTATTCCTGCTACTGACCTTGCATCACCTCTGTCTACTCCTGACTCTGACAGCCTGACTCCATTCACTCACTGAGCAGAAAAACCTCCCTCCCAAGCAGAGGAGTTTGCCAGGTAGGGAATTCAGCTCCAGGGAAGGTCAAGCCAGGAGCAGCACAAAGGGAAGGAAGAGCTGTACAGCTGTGGAGACACGGATTCCTCTCAGCTGAGGCAGGCTGGCAGAGCAGCTCAACCATCTTGTGCAATTGCACTGGCAGCAACCAGCTCATGTGGTCTTAATGAACAGATCTAGAAATTAACAATGCAAAACTGGCACACTCAGCATGCATTTAAGGTGGAATTCATTATCCATTTGCAAATGAAGTTTCAATTTCCACTTATAAACACAAGCATATTGGTATTTTCCAGATCCTTGGGGATTCTAACCCTAAAAGGAGAGAGAGAAACCCTCACGTGGCGAAGAGCAAACAGATACTCCACTTGTTATATTATTTTGGTTTCAAAAAACACCTCCACGTGGTTTGCTTTAGTATGTAAAAATGTATCCGAGATTAATTGTTTTAATTTTTATTATTTTATTGTAGAAAAATAGTTGACATTTAGAAACATTTCTCACACACAGGACAATCCCTAAGTAACTCTACAAAGAAATATCTTTTTCCTAAGTGCTGAACAATCTGCCAATGCTGTTTTCATTCAGCTAACCTGCCAATATAATACAAGCCGGCTATTTGTAGAGTTACAGAATACAAACTCACTAGATTTATTTATAGAATAAATAACATATCTGCTGCCGAAACCTTGCACAGCAAGGAACACAGTTGGCTGGACATTCCCTCATGCTGCTTTCTAGTAAAACATTACTTCTGGGAACCACCTGAAACAACCTGCCCTTCAGCTAAAGGGGGACAGGTTTAGGAACTCCACCTCCTAATTCTAAAATAAACGATTAATAACTGTGTGACTGGAGCTCACAATACACTGCCACATGACGCTCTCATGTCTCACAATGCTGACAGCGGTGGCTGAGAGCCCATCCCAGCACACGATGTGCAGCCTGTTTGTGTCTCTGGCAGGATGAGCAGCAGCTCAGGGACCAGGTGCTGGTAGCTTTGGCCGGCCAGTGCTCCCAGCTCTGGGCACGGAGCAGCACCCACCAAAGCCAGGGGCCTGAAGGCATGAAAAGCCTTGTACCTGCGCTACTTGTACTTCATATGGAATTACCTGCATTTATAAATAGGCATTTTCTCCCCAGATATTCCAAAATTAAGGCAGAGTTAGCAAATTTACCAAGTCCATATCAAACCTACAGTTCAGAACAGGACACAGGTGACACTGTTTGGGCCCTGACAGATACCTTGTCAGAGGCATCCTGCCATCTCAAGCACAGTGTTTTTATTAAAAAGCATTTTCCAAACTGTAAAATGCCTGCAGGGATGCAAACAAGGAAATGTGGCAAAGCCAGGAGCAGGCTTCCTTCAAACCACAGGGAGAGCACCCAAGTTCCCGTGCATTCTCTCAGTGACACCCGAGCCGTCCAGCGCTGCAACAATTGCCTACAGTCGCTTCAATATCACAACTAAGGACAAGATTCCTTCTTGAGTTCCTTCCCTTCAGCTCTTTCAGCAAGCTGAAGGTGAGGTCTGCCTTAAAAAAAAATTTAAAAATCAGAGTGCGCGTTAACAAAATAACACTTATTTTCAAAAGTGTATTTTCAGATGGAAAAGTTGCAAGAGGTCATAGTAACACTCTCTAAACTACATATTTTCTAAGGGAACACAGAAATAGATTTCTGTGTTCTGATCACATATTGCACACACAAACCAACAAAACTACATCAGCATGGAAAAGCAAAATACTGCATATCCCTGGATGCTCTGGGTAGAAACAACAAAACTATTATCTGCTCATGAACTCAAATTTGGCAGGATTTCCCTTTCTTCTCCAAGAACAAAAACCAACTCTTCTCCTTTCTGGTTTAGCCAATTGAGCAGATACAGTGGCACTGCAAGCAAGAGATGACAATCTGCAATTGGAGTTTCAGAGCTCCACTGATAAATGAGAGTGACTACACGTAAATCCCCCAAACTTTAAAGAAAGCAGTAAGTATCTTGCAGACGTGGGCTGGCATTTTAAGTCCTGACATCAATACAGTAGATTTAGATAAGGCACTTCCTTAACTTGGCACCAGATTCAGCATCGCCTTCTGGGTTTGACTCCAAGCACCAGAAACCAGAGCCTCATCCCAAAACTCCAAGGTGTGGCACAGGGAGATCCCAGAGAGGCCGATCACCCATTCAGCAGTGCTGAATCTGAATTCTGGCTTTAACATTCCTGCACAACTTCAGTAGAGTTTGCCTTTTTCAGTATGTCTTGTAACTACAGATCTGGTATTCTGGGATTCTCAGCAGGGTGTGAGAGGCTTTTGTGCATGTTACCAGAAAACAAACCACAATATTACTGTAAAGCATGTTTTCATCCCAGTAAAAGGACTTTTCTTAGAAAGTCATCACAATTAGCATTTCTTTCACTGAATCCTTACACTTCTATGGGCTCACTTGCCCGCTAAAATGTTATTTCAATCACCAGTATTTAGCCAACTTGTACCAGAGCATGTCTTTGCAACCAAGGGAAAGAAACAGTCACCAGCACAAACTCGAGGTACATTTTGTTCTTTCAAATGAAAAGTATTCACTTGTTGAGTTTCTGACTACCCAAAGAAACATTTTGTCAATGCATCAAAATATAAGCTATAATATTGTTCACCAACCTTCTCAACTCTCAGAAAGAGCACTGCAGTTGCAGAAGTCACATCCAAGTCTGCCCAACATGAAGGGCAGGCTAGGGACAGGGACAGGAGCTGACAAGTTCAAAGACTCCAGTCTCCAGTAGCAGCATTTCAGCTGCCCTCACAGCTTCAGACCACAGTATACTGGGTGGGGACAATTTGGCCAGAAATGCTGTCCCTCAGTGAAAAGTCAACTCCAGCACTTAGTAAAATGTTAGGAAGCACCAGAGGCTGCGGACTGCAGTCCTCTGGACACAGGGGCTGTAGATAGATGAAGTGCTCTCAACTTTCAGAACTGGCACTAATTGTTCACCCAGCTTCAGAAAAGCTTGGTTCCCACTACCCACTCTAATGTAAATCTGTGTGTCCAGCAGCAGCAACATAGAATTTCAACTGCACACTCTCTATTGAGCAACCAGTAAAAATTCCATCCTCTCAGATTAATCACAGTCCTGAAGTCAGCCCCCCTGCTCCTGCTCACAAGGAAATCCTGCTGCATCATGGGTTAGTGTGTCATTTCTAAACAACCCTCTGCACCCCTACGTGTATTTTCTCAGGCTTTCAAAAAAAAAAAAGTCATCACAGTCGAGTCAGGGGAAAAAAAACAAACAAAAACACCAAAGAAAGAATAAACTGGCTTCTAATTCTGTAACAGGAAGAACTTCTTCACATGGTCAGAACAGCTTTTGACAGATAACATGCACACTGCTTTGTGGCCTAGTGATTTCTTCATTGGTGGTTATATTGTACAAACAGTCATCAAATAAACGTGCTATGGCACTAGGCAAGACCAAACTACTTTGAGTTCAAAGAACCTGCATTGATCCTTCTCTCACACCACTCCTTTTTCACTAGTAATAACGTGGAAAAGTTACTGAACCCAGACATTAATGTCATCTGTCCCACCAAACATAGGACACAGTTTAAGAACAGTTGCATTGGTGGTGTGACCTGGAGACGGCTTTTAATTCCTTAACAACCTCAACAATAGATGCTATCACTAGACTAACTCTGCACAGCTACAAAATTGTGTGGAATGCAACTGAAATAATCAATACTTACAAAGCAGCTCAATTCAGTTTAATTAAATTCACATTGTCTTCCCAGAAACTAAGTTTTTTGACACTGCTATTGGCAGTCATGTCCCTTTAAGTTGCTCCATGGATACTACAACTATTTTCTTTCTCCCAAGTCATGCTTCCTCCCAACCACTGCTCACACTCCCTGTTCCATCCCAGGAACACAGGGAAAGCAGAGTGTGGCTGTCCACCACTTCCCAGGATGGGCCAGGTACCAAGTGACCAGCACCCATCACCAAAGCCTTCCGCTATTCCAAGCACAACCTTCGCTGTGTTTGAGCCCAACAGCGCGGGACCCCAGTCTGGTTTTGCGCCTCTCCCCCACTCCCAGCACCGGTCATTGCCTGCACTTGGCTGCTCCCGGAGCCATGGACCTCTGGATCCCTGGATCCCGGCTCCGGTCCCGCCACCCCCGGGGCTCAGCGCGCTGCTTCTCCCATCTAAAGCCCGGGGCAACCCCACGAGTGCGTGACACGGTTCTGTCCCCCGGGCCAGCCAAGGGGCGGCCGCTCGCCCCGGTGCCACCGCACTGGAAACTCGGGGATGAGCAACAGGAGCGGCGGGCGGGGGTCCCCGGCCCCGGGGCTGTACCCCGGCCTGGCCCCCCTGGATTCCGGCCAGGCGCCTGGGCGGCCCGGGCGCTCCCGCGAGTCGGGCCGGGCCAAAGGCGGCTCGGGCCGCCCACCGGCTCCCGGAACTTTCCCTCCTCCGCCGCCGCCCGGAGCCGGCCGGGGGCCGCCGCCACCGAGCCCCGCGCGGCGGAAGCGCCACCCCCGCTCCGCCCGAGCATCCCCCGTCGCCCCCACGGGCCCGCTGCGGCCGCCGCCACCCGGAGCGGGGCGCAGGCCCGGCGGCGGGGGAGGCCGGCCCGACTCGGCCCCGCGCCCCCGGCAAAGCCCCGGCGGGGACAATGAGATGGCGGCGAAGAGCGCCGCGCCCGGGGGACCCGTTGCTCCGGCAGGAGCCGCCCCGCCCCGCGCCGCCTCCTCTTCCCTCCCCTCCCCTTCTCCTCTCTCCTCGCACGGGCAGCGCCCGCTCCCGGCCCGGCCGCCGCGGAGACCGAGCGAGCGAGCGGCCCCGGCCCCGCTGCCCCCGCCCCTCGCGCCTCCATCTTGGATCGGCGCCTCTCGCGCGCTCCCTCCCCGCGCGCCGCGCTCACCTCGGGCCGCGCCGCGGCGGCGCCCCGGGAGCGCCCCGGGAGCGCTGCGGGAGCGGCGGCGGCGCGCGGGGTCCGGCGGGCGCGGGCCGGGGCCGGGGCGGCGGCGCTGGCGGGGCCCGCGCGGGGCTCAGCGGGGCCGCGATCCTAAACCGCCACCTGGCGGCATTTCCGACCCGCCACGGCGCAGCCGCCTCACGCGCCGGGCGCGCAGCGCCCCCTGCCGCCCGCGCCGCCGCACCGCGCGCGCCCGACCCCGCGCCGCCGCGCCGCGCGGAGAGGAAGGGGCGGAAACGAGGGGAAGCGGCCCCGCCCCGGCGCTCGCGGCACGCGGGAAAACGTCTTTGGCGCGGAAACGGCCGCGCGTGCGCCGCGTGCCCAGCACCACCGCCCGGGGGCAGGGTGTCTGTCACGACGGAGCGGGAGCGGGGCGCAGCCTCGGGCCCAGTGCAGCGGTGGGGACGGGGACACGGGCGGGGGTCGTGACTGTCGCGACAGAGCAGGGGTGAGGGCCCAGCGTGGGCTGGAGCGCCTCCGCAGCCCGCGGCGGTGCCTCGGCGGTGGCAGTGATGTGTCTGGGCCCGAGCGGGGCCGCACTCTCTGTCATGGCGGGGGCGGCGCGGCACGGCGAGGACCGAGCCCGGGCAGCCACCGCCCGCTCCTGCCCGGAGGGGCTTTCCTGGAGCCGCTGCCGGGGTTCCCGGGAACACGCCCCGCGTCCTCTGACGCGTGCCCTCCCGACAGTTGCCATCGCGATTGGTGCCGCCCTCCTCGCAGCGCTCCCGAGCTCGGTGGCTTTGCAGGCGACTGTCCCCTCCTGCGCACCCCGCACGCACCGCGGGTTGCAGATGCTCGGCAGCGGATCCAGAGCAGTGAGTGAGGTGTCTCTGATCTCGACCTGTCATCTGCTGTCGTTGACCGAAGGTGCCGACTCGTCCTTCACCCATTGTAATGTACCTCTTAAAATCTTTCTTAGATCTGAGCTGGTTTCCCGTGCTGTAGGGGACTATATTTCAATGGGAATGTATTCTCTGTTCTTTCCCCCGTGCCTGGAACTGCTGTCTGAAGGGGTTTGTTCAGATAAGGCTTTTTGGAATGAGAAGTTTGCAGGCAAAGTGGCTCTTCTTCCAAAATCACTTAATGCAAGTGCTGCTGCTGCAGAGGCAGGAGCTGCAGCAGGCAACAGGCATGAATGGAGAAATAAGAAAATAGTATTTTTTCAGGGAACGGCTGCAGATGGAGCCCGCATTCAGCAAGAGAATAGAGAAAGCAAGGGGAATTAAAGGCATATCCCATCAAATAAGGTTGCTTCAGTGAACTCGCACAAATAGCGGTTGTTTTCTGGGTAGCAAAATATTATCAGGAATGTACTGACAACTCGTGGGACTTTAGTGTAGGGTTTGTATTTGTATTCAGTGAAGGTTGTACTGGCTCTTCCTTCAGGCAGTGCTACTGGATATGACTCAATTAATTTGAGACACAGAATACCGGTTTGTTGGTTTGTGTATAATGTTTGCTCTTGTGCTTAAGTGCTAAAAACGCCTTCCATGTAATTGCTTCTTCATTTTCTTAAACACCTTTTGCTATTCATTAAATTTTAATAAAGACTTGAGTTTCTTGCAATGTATTTTTAATCAAATTGGTTTATGTCAATCTGGCTAAAAAGATAAAGGTACTTGTACACCGCATGAGTGTAGATCCCTTGGCATGTGCAGTAGCCTGAAGTGTGAAACACCTAAGAATCTCCAGGTGGTTTGATGGTGCTGAAACAGGACTTAAGAAGATTTTCCTGCACCTGATAAGAAATCAGAAGAAAACCCCTTATGCTGAGAAGTCAGTGCACACGCGTGCTTAGTGAAGGTGGCACAAGTTCAATCAGTTCCGTGGGTTTCGAGGGCTGGGTGGATCTTTGTGTGATGTTCAGGGAGAATTGTCAGTCTGTAGTTATCCTGTAGAGACTGCTCACAGCCTTCTGGTAAATTCAGCCTGATCTGGTCAGGATGGGAGGATTTTCCACAGAAGAGGCAAAGGAGCATTCCTGTGGGGCCTGTCTTTCAGAGTGCAGGGGTAGCTGACTTATTCCCCACTCCGTGTCTGTGGCTGGAATTGGCACGTCTGAATCTTTCATAATAACACTTCAGTAGCCTGACTGATTTTAACCAATCTGGCAAAAGATTAGGGTATTTTTTGTGAGTTTATTCAAGACTGGTGGTTAGAATCACCAGACCTCAAAGCCTTCATTCCTTCAGGCACAGAAGAGTTCAGGCTCCCACCCCCAGCAGTTGGAGGCAGACAATGACCTATTTCTACCTGACACTTGCAGTGGTTGAGGGAATATTCGTTTGTTTTTTTTTTTTATTTTAAAAGAAATCATGGTTTGTATTCTATCAATGGTCTGTGCCCTTTATTTGATCTACAATAATTGTTTGTTCCCCCAAGAAAAAACAGGGTTCACACTTTGCAGTCAGTGATTTCAATGAGCTGGCCATTTAAATGGGTGTCCCAGGCTGAATAGGGAATGTTTGTTTTTTAATATAACTTCAGAATCTTGCATAGTGCTTCATCTTCAGCCTTGTATTAAACTTGATTCAAAATCAACTTGTATTTTTTAATAATGAATTCAAATAAGCCAGGTGAAGTTTCCAGATATGAAGGAAAAATAAAAAGCTTATTTCATCTCCACAAAAAGAGAAGTAGCAAGTTGTCTGTATAGGCTGTGCTGATTTCTGTCTATTTTAAATTTGCCCTTCCACTTTGAGACTGCCGAGTGTTGTGGTTCCCAGCTGGGCACTCCTGAGCACAACAGCCATTTTGAGCTACATGCTCACCAGCTATTGTTTTTCTCCTGAAAGAGCCCTGAATACATTGCACAGGTCCGGTGCCACATTCGCAACTCCTGTGTTGAATTTGCAACTATTTGTTGAAAGAAAATGCCGGGAGGCAAGAAAGTTACTGTTGTATACTATGGTAACAAATGAGCTGTTTTGGTTTTGTTTTCAGGAACAGTTGCAGCGTTTTTCTTCAGTTGTTTCTTAACGAAAAGAATGAGTTTACCCAGTGGTCTACTCTCAATCTAATAATAATTCCTGTGGCCCACTTTTATCTTCTTTTCCCTCCGCTTATTTGATTCACGATCCAGTATGCTGTGCCTTAAAGCAAGAAAGTCTTAATTTTTTTAAGGCTGCAAGGCAAAACTGTGGATTGTAACACAATGAAAATACTAGGTAGGAAAGGTTGTGCAGGTGAAAATCACTGCTTTCCTGGGCTGACTCAGTGCGGTTTGCATTTGCATGTTAAAAGGATTCAGAAATTAACAATTTAACTGAAGGGAAAATGAAGGTAGCAGGTGAGCCTGGGGCACATTTCTGGCAAGTGTTGGTAAATGTTGATGTGTTGTTTGAAGTGCCTGCTAGCACAGCTGATACCCAGCTCTGTTTACTCTCCCTGCCATTCATCTGCTCGTTCTCAAGTTCCCTGCCTAGTAAGCAGTCCCTGGACACCCTGGAACGTTCTTCACCATGCAGGGGGTGCTCGCTGTGCTCTGGCCCTGGGTCTGCAGCAGAAAAACGTGAATAGCAGTGCTGAGCAAAGCCTCCTGAGAGACAGGGGACTCGGGAGTGTCCTCAGCCCCTGGTACTTGTGCAGCTCCAAAGTGATGCTGCTGCTTCCTCAGAGCTGGGACTGCCTGTGTCCCCGCTCCCGTTCATCCCCAGGAGGAGAGCAGGGAGGCGGCTGCAACTCAGCTGGGGGGTTAATGAACACTCAGCCTGTGAGGAAAAAGGCAGACTGTCCCATTCACATGTAAATCAATTTGCCCGAGACGCGGGCAGTGCTCGGCTGTCACAGATCACAGGCACAGAAAATGCCAAGGCTGAACCTGGCCGCGGTATTTTTAGTGTTTCTGCAAGGATCTATCGCCTGCACTTGAGCACTGCCTTTAGAGCCGTGTCCTCCCTGACAATCTCTCCTAGCTCTCAGCCCATTGTGCAGCGGTTTTGCACCGCCAGGAACGCTGCACTGCTCCCTGGGGACCAGGGCTGTACCCATGCTGTGCTGCCATCGCAGAGGCCAAGCTGCTGCTGCTGCTGCTGCTGCTGCTGCTGCTGCTGCTGCTGCTGCTGCCAGAGCTCGGCTCCGCTGCGGGGGAAGCTCCAGAGGAGGAGGAGGATGAGTCCCCCTGGGCTCCCTCTCCTCTGCAGCCCACCACGGGTCAGCACGGCAGGCATGGGAGCGTGGACTGGCTTACTGTCGAGCTCCAGGAACCTTCTGCTGACAGGATGCCACTGATTGCTTTCTCTCCATCTAAAGTGGTTTGGGGTTTGAGCCTCCCTTGCGTTTTACTTTCTGCCGAGATGGTTGTAACCTTCCCTGCTGGTACCTGAGAGCAATTGTTGTTTCTGTCTAGACAGCCCATCGAAGATGTAGATGATGGAGAGCTGTTTTCCCCCTCCACCCTGGGATCGAATGTCCCTGTCACAGGTGAGGTCTGCACAGGTTTTATTTGCTGGGGTGAAAAGAAAGCAGGAAAGGTTTCATTGCTCCTGCTGCTTCTTCACTTGCACAGATGATGTGAAAACAATCATTTCAATGACGTGTCCCTGCCTTAATTAAACTGCTGCCCCACCCCGCAGGAATCACAGGCACTGTTTGTGTAGTGGAAAATGGCCCTTCAGGATGAGACAGAAGGGTTTTACACCGTCACACTTGTAATTCAAAGATGTGGTTTTATCCATATGCAAAAATGCTGACTTGCCCGGGGGTGCTTCCTATTTCCCTATGTTACTCTCTGTCACCTCCTCCAGCCAAATTTCTCCTGTAATCTTGTAACACTGGCAAGCCATTAAAATTAATGCATAATCACAGGGTAAAAAGCTTAGCAAGAGAACTTTCTTATTAAAATATACTAGAATTCATTAGCTATATCATCATAATGGCAAAATACGTTATTTTCAAAAATTACTGGCTAAAGTGAAGTGCCACGGCTGACTTTTAAGGACATCCAAATGGCCCAGCAATCACAGGTATTTAGCAGTAACTCTTGAAAATTTAAGCAAAACCAAGAACAGGCTACTAGTACTTGGATCTGGTTGATAAAAACAGCTTGTAAACACTAACATCCTAATGAATCTCTCACTATTCATTACGTAACAGCATATCTCCTTTTTTTTTTTCTTAAGACCAGGGCATTTCTCTAAGGAAATGGATACATCTTCCCAAAAATACTCAGTCAAAAAGAGAGTGAAAATTCATCCCAACACAGTAACAGTGAAATACACCTCTCATTATCCCCAGCCAGGAGAAGAGGGATGTGAGGATGTTAATGAAGATACTGGAGTATTTATGGAGGATAATCCTAAGAGAAGACTACTGAATGGTGGCAAAAAGAGAGAAAAGACTTTCTTTGGTACAATAGACACCAAGCCAGCACAACTGCCAAAACCTAATGAGGCTGGGCAATCCCAGCAGTTATATGAAGGAAACGTACTGCAGTCCAGGAAAACATGGGCAGTCCTTTTTGGCTCTGCCGTGGCTCACGGGTGTGTGGCTCTGATCACAAGATTAATTTCTGACCGTTCCAAAGTGCCATCTCTGGAGCTCATTTTCATCCGCTCGGTCCTGCAGGTGCTTTCCCTCATTGCTGTGTGCTACCACCACGAGCCTCCCTTTGGCCCCAAAGGCTACCGGCTCCGGCTGTTCCTCTACGGGGTCTGCAATGTCATCTCCATCACCTGTGCCTACACCTCCTTCTCCATAGTGCCCCCCAGCAATGGGACCATCATGTGGAGGGCCACCACCACGGTGTTCAGTGCTATTCTGGCTTTTTTACTCATAGATGAAGGAATGGAGTATATAGATATAGTCACTGTCCTTGGCAGTGTGTTCGGCGTTTGTCTGGTCATGATCCCCAACATTGTTAAGGAGGAGAACTCTTTGCTGAACACCTGGAAGGAAGCTTTTGGCTATACCATGACTGTCATGGCTGGTCTGACCACTGCCCTCTCCATGATAGTCTACAGGTCCATCAAAGACAACATCAGCATGTGGACAGCACTGTTCACTTTCAGCTGGACAGGAACAGTGTGGGGAGCATCCACCATGTTCCTGCTCCAAGAGCCAATCGTCCCACTGGATGGGGAAACCTGGAGCTATCTCCTCGCCATCTGCCTGTGTTCCACTGCAGCCTTCCTGGGGGTCTACTATGCCCTGGGCAAGTTCCATCCTGCTCTGGTGAGCACTGTGCAGCACCTGGAGATTGTCATTGCCATGGTCCTGCAGCTCCTTGTGCTGCACAGCTTCCCACACACCTGTGATGTGGTTGGGGCAGTGCTTATTTTGGTGAGTGTTTTTTTCCTTGCGTGTTATAAGCTTTCCTGGAAGGAATTAAGAAGGCAAGATTACCAAGAGATTGTGGATTTGTCCATTAAATGAATGTCAGTTTTCAATGTCTGAATCTGGTTGTGGCCATGTGGAAGTGACTCCTTTCAGCTCCTGTGCCTGAGCGTAGTGGCCAGGCCCTCTCTCTACCATCTCACTTCCCAGCTGATGTAGCAATGTTGATATTTCCAGGTGCCCGTGCCAGGTGGATTTGTTCCGCTGCACACAACCATTTTGTCATACCCAAAAGAGTAGCTCACAGGGTGCACAGCCAGCACAGCCTGGCCCACTGAAATGCAGGCCAAGCTCTTTTTGACCTTCTCCGGATAAAGCAATACAGCGGGACTCAAAAGTGACTTATTTGTGTGTGCTGTGGTAGTAGGAAGATGAGCAGCAAAACCATTAAAACAGTCAAACCAAACTGTCATTTCCTCTGTAATGCTTCTTAAGCTTTAGCTGCCATATTCTAAATGGAGCAGTGCTAAATTTCTGTGGCTAAAACTTGCATTTCCTGTGTGTATAAAGAAGTCAGTAAAGCTTTTTGTGCTTTGTGGCTGAATTTCTGGCTGAAACAATGCAGGAAGCCCAGATGAATCTCCAGTTGTGCCACAGCTGTGACAGGTCCCCAGGAACTGTAAGGTCCATGACAGATTAAAGATGTAGCCCTGAAGCAGACCAAAATCCCTTCTATGGAACCATTTTTTCTGTTATCCAAGGGAGGGGGAAAAATGGAGAAATAAAATAATGCATTTGAGATGGAGGTGTGAGCAGCATGGTAATACTGACCAGCCTGGCAGCATCAGGGACTGTCAGTCAGGGTGCTTGGGTACTAAAATCCAGTAAGACATCAGATTTGCGAAGAGCCCCAGGGTTTTATGAGTCCAGATAGTATTCCTGGCCTTTCAAAAGAGAAATGCCAGCATCTGTATCCATGGGCTCTGTGCCAACCAGGCCCTGCAGGCACCTCCCACTCCAGCTGCTTGTGCCTCTGTTTTGTGATTTGAGCTTTTTCTGAGGGGAAAAGGTATTACTCAGATGGCTCCAACCAGTCCACCTTCCCCCATAGAAAATACATTTTATTTGTGAAAAGAAGCAGCATTTACTTTTATTCCTATGAATTCCTAGGGAGACCGAGTTCCCTGACATCAGCCAGCCCAGCTGACAATGCTCCTGATCCGAGTGACAATGCTCCAGTGTTGGTGATGCCAGAGACCCCCTGGGCCACACGGGGTTCCCTCAGGTGCTGGCACAGCCACAGCTGTTTCCTTGAGGAGCAGGTGATGCTGGCAACAGGAGCTCTGCCCCCTGTAGGAAGGACAGAAAAAGGGGAGCAGGTAAAGCAAAGCAGTGCTGGGAAAGCTCTGCCGAGCCAGAATTCCCTTTGACAGCTTAGGGCAGAGCAGTTCCCAGCCCAGAATCCTGCTGTGCTTCTATCAACTCCTCCTTTCACTCTGGCTGCTCAGGCAGCAGGAAAGCTTCCTTTATGGAAAGCAACCAGGTCATGAGGCTCCTCTTTCCATGGCTTCCACGCCTGTCCCTCTGCAGGGACTCCAACACACACATGTGCAGGCATCCAGCTGGATAGATCTGGCAAGCCAGGGGTACTGGATAGCAGGACTCTGCAAAAGCCTCCATTGTACAGCCGGGCTGAGTCCAGGGCAAGCCCTGGAGCTCCCCCAGCCCCAAAGCAGCCAAGCCCCCTCCTCAGAACCTCCCCTTGCCACCCCTGAGCCCGGCTGGCGCAGGCAGCTCACACCCAGGGGCCCACCCCAAGAACCTGAGTGGTGTCCATGGAACAGTTCAGGCATCTATGGGGCGGGCCTGGTTCCACTCCAGCTGCTCCACAGCCTGCACCAGGTCCTGCACAGCCCTGTCCACATCGGCCCGTGTGGTGCCACGGCCCACGCTCAGCCGCAGCGCGTTCTGCGCCACCTCTGGGGGAATCCCACAGCTCAGCAGCACTGCGGAGGGCCTGCAACACAGCCATGAGGAGGAGGTTGGACTGGAAGGCCAAGGAAGCCCCACACATCAGCAGGGAACTTTGCTGAGCCCCACGAGGACCCACATCTGCAGATTCACTCCAGGGCACCTATTCCCTGCACAGCCCTGTGTGCTTTCCAGAGACACCCAATCCCACTGGGCTTGTTGCCCTATGGGGGATCTGGCTCTGCTAAGAAGAACCTGTTGTGTGTCCCTGTGGGTTGGCAGCTCTTGGTCTCTAGACCAGGCCAAAAACACCCCATATTCCCTAAAGGAGCCACGTGGAGATCCAAGGAGAGCAGGTGAGCCAGGCACACACAGACATAAGGCAGGCTCTCTTCTGATAGTGCCACGAGCTCAAAAGTACTTCCAAGCTCATCTGGATCACCAAAGCTGGGAGGGACAAACTCCTTTGAAGCTGCAATCGAGTGTTTCAGCTGTGTCTCCTACAATAATCCTCTTCACATCCCTTCAGCCCCTCTGGAAAGCTCTGTACCCTTTGTTAAAGGTGATGCTGTCCAAGCCACTCACCGTCCCTCTCTCTGTCCTGTTTCCACCCCTCCCAACCCGCTGTCCTCTGGGAAGACACCCAGGGGCTGGAAAAGCTGTCTGCTCACCGATCCCCCTTCTCAGAGTGGCAGGCAGCCCCGACGCTGGCGAGGAGCACCTTGCAGTGAGCCAGCACCCTTCGTCCTGCAGCACAAGCAACAAAACAACAGCTCTCCCAGTGCCAAGGCTCTCTCCAGGGCCTCACCTCCCCGCCTGAGCCACGCCAAGTGCCCGCCAGTCTCAGCCACAGCTGCTGTGAGGCACAGGTGCTTGGCTCTGTGTAACCATCACAGGACAGCGGTAGGATAAGAGCTACCTTGAAGGCCTGGGCCCAGGATGGAGAAGTTACAGGTGTTGCAGAGTCGCTTGGAACCCTTAAAGTGACTGTTGAAGCGAATCCTCTGCTTCCCAAAGGAGGCCTGGAGAAATCAGAGGGCTGTGAACCTCTCTGGGTTTCCAAGCAGCTCTAGCCTTTTGAGGGGGTGGGCAGGGCCAGAGGAACATACCCACTCTGCTCCAGGTCCCAGACCCTGCAGCCTGAGGTTGTGGGAAGGGACCAGAAGTGCTCACCTCCAGAGTGGCCTCCAGATAATCCCGGACATCTTGCATATGAGCTTCATAGGCCTCCAAGTTCTTGCTGACTAACTCTGCAGCCTGATAACACACAGACAGGCTTCACCAATGACCCTTGGACACCTCCCTCTGTGCATGGTCCCCAAGATGTGAGCCCAGCCTGAAACAGCCTCTGCAGTGCCAGGTCCCATGTTCCCTCTCAGCACCCTCTGCCATGTGAGTTGGGTGACTGTCAGGGCTGCAAACTTGCAGCAAGCACCCCAAAACACCTCCTTCAACTGGCACTAGAACTTTCCCAGTTCACCCTCCCTCCCACATCCCGAGCTTGTCCCTTCTGGTGACCAGGGAGCACAAGTAGCTGTCTCTGTACTGGGTCTGCACCACTCACCCCGACCATCCCAACTGACCTGGCCGAGGCCGGCAATCATCGGGGTGTTCTCAGTGCTGGAAGGGAACAGGGACCAGCGAGTTATTTCTCCAGACCAGAAACCCAACCCTGAGATACAGACATTCCCTCATGGGACTCCTCACGACTGGCAGGGGCTCCTGCACACCTCTCTGAGGGGGTTGAGAAGGAGGCAGTTCCGCCCTTGGCAAAGCCTGAGCTCCAGGGAGTTTCCATGCAGGGATCCATTTCCCTGCCGTGCTGGGCTCCTCGCCCCAGGGCTGGCAGGTGACACAGCTGCCAGCTCAGCTCACACAAGGCAGCCCATGTGGCTTGGCCACCAGCCCGAGGCCCAGCTCTCCAGGTAACCACCTGCCCCCTTACCCTGGCCGGAAACTCCTCTCCTGTCCTCCTCCGAAGAGCATAGGCTGCAGCGGGGTGGCGGTGCCGGGGCTGCGGGTGTACAGCGCTCCAATCCGTGGGCCATGGAACTATGGGGACAGTCACAGTGACCATGGGGACACTGACAGTGCTTCTAGCCCTTCTGCCAAAATCTGAGTGCCCTCCAGTGCTGGCCCCTGCCCATCACATATGAGCCAAGGAACAAGGCACAAGGCACTGCAGAGCTGCTCTCCATCCTCAGTCTCCTGCCCCCCCAGCCCAGACAGGTTCCACAAGAAGGAAGTCTGTCTGCAGAGCACCACCAGCATGAGATCTTTGGCTACTGTGAGATACCAAGCTATGTGGAGCACCCAAAGTCCCCCTGGCACCCTAGCAGAGATGTCACACAGGGTGATCAGCAGCTGGGCCACACAAGCAGGGCCACACCTTGTGTCCCACGATGGTCAGGTAGTCCACGCCCAGCTCCTGCACGTCCACACACCCCTTGCCAATCATCTGGGCTGCATCTGTGTGCACCAGGATCCTGGGCAGACCCTCTGCTGCTCTGCGCGGGTTGAGGGCACGGATGCGTTGGCTCACCTCCACGACAGGCTGGTGGCAGGGATGAAGATTGGCATCCCTGGGACTCTCTGCTCCCCTCTGTCACTGCCTCTTTGCAATGCTATCTCCACCCCGTCCCCCTCACTGCCCACACTCACCATGATGACCCCAGTCTCGTTATTGGCCAACATAAGGGAGACCAAGCAGGTGTTTGGCTGGATGGCGGCCAAGACATCATCCACCTCTGCCTGCCCGCTCCGTGGAGACACAGGCACAAAGGTGGCTTCTGCAGGACAGGAAACAAGCCCTGAGGCTGGCCAGGTAGGCTGTGAGCACTCAGGGTTGCCTGTGCCCCACTGGCAGGAGTGTGTGGGCAATGGGAGCACAGACACAAAGCAGTGAGGTGACACATTCAGCCTGAGGAAACATGGTAAACCACAGAGGCGAAATGGTGCCCTTCTCCAGGGGGAGAAAGTGGAACATCACAGAGCATGCAGGATCTAGCTCTCCTCCAAAAACACCAGCAGAGACAAGTCCCCTGTTCAAACCTCACCTGCCAGGCCCTCCCTCCCCAGCTGTTCCAGTGGCAGGCGGATGGAGTCATGCTCCACGCTTGATGTCACGATGTGTGGTGTGCCTCGGCTGTCCCCCCTCCCATGCTGGCTCTCATGGAAGTGCCTGCAGGCAGTGTGGATCACCATGTTGTTTGCCTGAAGGAAGAAAGGAGAGGAAGAATGGAGGCTTAGAAGGAGCACAGTGGCCACCATCCCCACCTTCCTCATCACTGCTTGCTGGAGAGGGGTTGGTGGGCAGGGATTCCCAGGAAGGGGGTCCCCCCCTGCTCCCACCTCTGTGCCCCCTGAGGTGAAGATGATATCCTCAGGGCGGCCTCCTAGCATCCTCGCCAGGCTCTCTCGTGCATTGCTGATGAGCTCCTTCGCCTTCCTGCCTGCAGGACCAGATCTAGCAGCTCCCATGGGCTCCTGTCACCACGGGGCTCAGCCTGAGAAGGTAACATGGCCCATCCTGGTCCCTACCTGCAGGGTGCGAGCTGCTGGGGTTGCCCCAGGCCTGGCACATGGCATCCCACACGGCCTGGGCCACCTCGGGGGCCAGGGGGGTGGTGGCATTGTAGTCCAGGTAGACCCTCCTGTAGGGGCAGGGGCAAATAAGTGGTGCTGGGGGGCACAGGGGGGACACAAGGCAGGGCAAGGCAGGGCCTTACCCATCCAAGGAGTCACACTGCGCCTCCACCGGCTCTGTCCCCGTACCCATCACTGCTGTCGCCGTCACTGTCACCGTCTCGCTGCCGTCACCAACCTGGCATCATGAGTTACAGACCTGTGGCTGCCCATGGGGACCCAGACACCTGCCCTGCCTGGGCCACCACAAGCGCTCATCACTCTGCTGCCCGTCCCAGAGCCACGGCTCCACCAATCAGCTCCCTGTTTCCTGTCCCACAACCATGGCACCCACCAATCAGCTCACTGGCCGCTGCCCCCTCAGGGCACTGACCAATCAGCTGCCCCGCAGTAAGGGCCGCCGTCACCCCGCTCTCCCGGCCGCGCAGCCCAATCCGCTGGCGCCATCCACATTGGGCAGGGACCCGCCAGCGCACGGGGCTCCCGCTGGCCCCCGGCGGGCGGCGCGCTCGTCCCCCGTCCCCCTCTTTCCCTCCCCCACTTGGCGGCGGGTGTCACTCACGCCCTGCCAAAGCGCGGCCTAAGGCGGAATGGGCGTGGCCCGCGAGGCGGTGTGTTTCCGGCGCGCGGCGCTGGGCGGTACTTCCGGGACGGACGCAAGGCCGGGGAGCGGCGGCGCTTCCCCTCGTCAAGATGGCGGCGGCACCGTCGGTGCGATTCCCGTGCCGCGCTCCGCGCAGGCTCCGCGCCGCAGTCCGCGCGATGGCGGTGAGCGCCGGGCAGGGGGCGCCGGGGCGAGCAGCGCCGACCTCCGCGCGGGGCTAGGGCGGGCAGCGGCCGGGGCCCGTCGCGCCGTGACTCAGCGGCGCACGGCGGAGGCGGCCCCGCGTGCCGCACCCGGTGCGGGGTCGAGACGCGGGAGGCGCCCGGAGATGCGCCTAAGGCGGCCGCGCCTCGTGGCTCCACGCCCCGGGCGGGCCGCGGCGGTGCGGGCCGTGCCCGGGCCGGGGGGGGGAAGCGGGCGGTTCGAGCGCTGTCGCGGGGTCAGGCGGGCGGAGCCGCGGGCAGGGCACGGCCGGGCCGGCGCTGCGGCCCCAGCGCGCCTGCCTCGCTCTAATTGATAAGGCGAAGTGCAAAACTCAATTAAAGCTGAATTCCCGCACGCAGACGCGCCGTATTAGGCTCTGGGAGCCGCTCCGAGGAGCGATAGGCTCACGGAGCAGGGGCTGGGATGGGCTGGGCTAACGCTGCCGTCCAACAGCGGCGGAGCGCCGCAAAGCCCCGCGTCTCATTGGCCTCGGCATCGGCTTGTTTCTGCTGCGTGGAAAAAACTGCCTCGTTTGACACACTCCAATCTTTCTCCTGTCTTTCAGGTTATGTCGTAGCCACAGAACTACTGAGCAGTGATGGAATCACTGGACACTGAGGTGAGGGCGCGGAAGACCCTGGGCACTGTGGAATACGTGGAGTCTTCGGGCTTCGCGCAGGGGGTGCTGCCCACCAAGAAGGATGTGGTGCAGAACATGCTGTACCTGCTGCAGCCCAAGAGGGCCGGCCAGGCCCAGCGCTCCAAGGAGGATGCGGCCCAGCTGCTCGCAGAGCACCTGCAGGAACACTGGCTGGTCTGCAACCTGCACACCATTGCCACGCAGAACATAAAGAAACTCATCCTCAAAATGTACGAGGAGTTCACCCGATTGTACCAGACCAGGAAGCAGAGACAGAACCAGGCTTTTTCCGAGCGAGCCGACAGATTCAACGAGAGTTCAGAGAAGCTCTTTGATGTGTTTTGTACAGACACACAGATGAGGGATAAACTGGAGGAGTACAGTGGGATAAAAATGACCAGCATCGAGTGGAAGTTTCTGGAAGATCAGAGGAATGAGAGAAAAATGTACTACGAAGATTTCACAGAGAAGCAGGAGCTGAAGATGATGGAAAGAAGGCAGAAGATACAGTGTCTGGAGCACTTCAGGAAGCTTGCCAGGGAGGAGAAGGAGAGCAGCAAGGCAAAGGAGATGAAGTACAAGGGTGAGGAGCAGTCAGATGAGGGCACAAGTGTGGATGAGCTGTACCCTGCAGAGGAGGAGAATGGCGGCGCCCCAGCCTTCTCGCTGCGGGGCCGGCGGAAGCGCCGCTGCACCGCAGCCCCCGCCAGCACTGACCCGCCCCTGGAGGGCGAGCACATACGGATGAGCATCCGCAGAGTCAGGCCTGGCTTCTACGAGACTGTAGAAAAGGCGAAAAACTGCTAGCGCCCGCCACCGAGTGCGGGCAGAGCTGCTGGAGTACAAGGTGGCAATGCACACGTTAGGCAAGTTTGAAATCCCACCATCCATTGGAAGTGATTGTTGTAGATCCTCAAGCCAGAGCTCAGGAACATGCTGCCTCCAGGGAAGAGGGCTGGGATGATGACAATGGCAGCAAGGACTAAACAACATGGATTTGGAAGGATGAGCTGTCAGCAGACAGCGATGCCAAGGCTCAAATGCAGCGGATGATCCAAGGTTACGTAGCACATAATCCTCTTCTTCCAAGGTCCTGTCCGCAATTGTGGGGTTTGGAAGTCTCTCAACATTTCTGAGCCAGTGGTGGCCTAACAGCATGAATCAGGACTTGGATTTACTGCAGGGTGATAACTTGGACTTGTTGCTAACAGAAAATCCCTGTGCTGAAGAGCCCTGGCTGCAGTGGGGGTGAAAGGTGCTTGGCCTCTTCCTGTGGGAGCTGGCGTTTCTGCCAGGAAGGAAGTGGGTTTGCAGCATGTGTCAACAGCCCCAGAGAGGCATGCTGTGCTTTTGGAAAGGGACTGCTCTCCTGCTTGAGGAGTGAGCAGAGAGCAGGAGACAGTGGAGTGCTTTGGCTGTTGAAGCATTGGTGATTCTGAATGTTTTATTCTAGATTTTATTTTACCAACGTTTCCTTGATCAGGGTAAATCTTCCCATAACTGGATGGGTTTTACCAAGAAGTCCCTAATCTAGGATCTGGGGTGTGAATCCTAAATGAAGTGGTAATGTTTTATCTTTGGGGGAAGGGGGTTAACATAGGAGAAAATGCAAATTGCATTATTTAGTTTTAAGATGAGAGTAATTTTATAAACGGTTATACTGCCTTTTTAGGACATAGGGAAGAAAAAGCCTTCCCAGGTGTAGCTGTGGTGTTCACAGCAGCAGGCACCCGATCTGGGCTTGCTCTTCCACCCCCGAGGTGGTGTAGGCCAGCGGGGGGAGATGGTAGTTTTCCACCCAGAGGTTGTTTGAACAAAGCGTGCCCCTCTTGCCCACGTACATCCTGAGCAGTGGCGTATCTGTGACTTTTTTAGTTAAGAGTTGCTTTACTGGTTTTTAAAGGTGAGAGACTTGAACTTCCAGTGAAATGCAGTGCTGGAGATGTCTCTGGTGAGATGCCCAAACCTTGCCAGACCACACTAAAAATGGAAAACTCCCAAGTCTCTATTTGTCCACAAAAGATCTATGTTAGAAAGAGCGCAAACTTGCCTGGTTTTAAAATTTACCTTCCAGTGTGAATGTTGGTTTCCCCACTCCAGTATCTCAGCTTTTCCCTGTTTCTTTCCTTTCCGTCCTGCACATCATTTACTGACGTTAACTCATGCTCTTTCATTCTTTGGCTTTTGCTCCCTTTAACAATAAATGCATGTACGAATAATTTTGACAGTTCATTTACTTTTGATGAATCAGTCCTCGGACTGCTTTGAAGTCCTGTGCCAAAGGAGGAGTGAAACACAGAGCAGCGGCTGGGCCCCTGGGACACGGTGGCCCTGGCTGAGCTGCCCAGGCAGGCTCCAGCCTTGGCCACCTGGCACAGATCTGTCCAGCTGTGAGCTGCGTGTCCCTTCTCAGGGACCCTGCTCCTTAGTGCTGGGGTCCTTGCGCTGTGTCTTTGACAAGCTCGTCATGGTAAGTCGCTCCAAAGTATTTAGTGCCCGCCGCGTGCTCTGCACCACTCGTAGTTTTACAGGTTTGGTAGCAGCACCCTTGAGCCTCCGCTGCCTGAGGCTTCACAGCCTCCCTCCATCTCCTCTCTCTGACATGCTTCACTGACCTCCCCATGCAAATTATGTCACGTTTAAACTATTTGCCTTCCAGCCCGGAGGTGCTGGATTGAGCCTCTCACTGGGTCTCTACACCAGCAGCTCTGTTTCAGCAGGGACTATAGCCAAGCTCGGACCTCGCCAAAGTAGAAGTTTTTTAATAACTGCTGTAAGCCCCCTTTTTATTACAGATATAGCTGACAGTATAAATGCTTGTGTGTAAAGCAAATCCATTCGGGTTGGCTTGGACATGGAACACAGCTGTGTAGTGCTTTATGATTTTCAGGGATTCAGGGAATTTAAGGTTGTCAAATTTGACTTCCTGTCTAGCACAGGGAATTACATTTCATTCAGAAGCCCCACACTCAGCCTGCTAGTCTCAGTTGAACTGACATATCTGACAGAAAGTTAAGCCACAGGTGTCAGCAGTCTGCTGTCTTCGTTGTTACCTACTTAGTGATTAGTCACCTTCACTGTTTCAAAAAAAGATGAAAAAAAAATCTGACCATCTTCTAGGCTGTGATTCTTTTCACGACATCCTATACAGGCTGAGCAGAGTTTATCACATCAAAATCATATTTGGGTTTTTTTAACTGGGTTTGACTGTGGATAGAGCCAAAGCCTGGCTCTGTTTCTGCTGCAACAGGGGGGAAATTTCTAAATCATGTATTCTGGTATTCTGATTACTCTTCTTTGGGACCATGGTGCCTTTTTAATCAGGACAGTAAATCTTGTCCCAGGATTCTGTACTTTTGTACGTTAACAGTTGTTGACTTTCCTTTTTGGTGTGTCCCAAATAAATTAATATAACATATCTCTGGGCTTTTGTTTCTTCTTTCTAAAGGGGGAGGAAAGAGGAAACTGAAGCTGAAGTAGATCTCTGCTTCAGCTCTCCTTCCCAGGCCCTTGCTGGAGCAGCTGGGATGCATGCAGGTGGAGCTGCTCCCATCCAGACTGTGGGGCAGTAGTAGGGAAGCTGCAATAAGTGGTAATTGGCACAGGGGCCCATATGGAGCCCTTTTTTCAAACATGCTGGAGCCTGGAGCAGCTGAAGGTAAGGGGAGAGGAATAAAATCTCTGCACGTGGTGGCAGTGTTTCACGGGGACTCTCAGGATGCCTCAGGAAGGGTGGGATAAGCATCAGAGACAAAGGTGGGGACTCCCTGCCTTGGTGTGATCCTGTGCATGAGTGTTCCACTGCTGCCTGTTTTCTCCTGACTGTGGTTCAGGGATGTTGTTCGAGATGAGTGAGGTGCAGTTGTGCCAAGCAAGACATGGCAATGGTTTGTGCCACGGGACTTCAGCAAGGAAAGAAAATTGGAAAGGAGGAAATGCTGGAATGGGTGCGTTTGCATCAATGATTTTTGCAGGAGGGAACCGAGGTGCATCCCAGAGGCTACAAATACTTTTGCTGGATGCTGAGTCACTGATTTTACTGGGTATTTGGGGAGGAAAATTGTCAACTTTTGCCCCTTGAATCTTGGTTTCTCCAGTGGGAGAAATAGAAAGGGAAAAGCATCCTGAAAGCCCTGCACCGCAGCCTGGGGCCCTGGTAGCCAGGCAGGGCACAAGGCAAAAGCTGCCTTGTTTGCGGCCCTTCCAAGTTCCTCAGAGCTGCCAAGGCCAGATGTGAGTGAGGCTGTACAGAAACACCTGCCTGATTTCCCAGCATGGACGTGCCTCTTTACATGGCCACTGCTCTGCCTCCTGCCCCTCTCAGAAAGGGGAAGGAACACAAAGAAAACCACCCAAAATGCAAATCACAGCACTACTGAGTGGGCTGCGTGTGGAAAACAATGCCTGTGACTCAGCAGAGAAAGAGTCACAAAGCTGGAATTTAAAACAAGTCCAAGCCCAGCACCGTGGGCATATGGCTCATGAAGTGCTGGGCAGTGCCTCGCTGTGAGGGAGCTGGCTGGGCAGGGGGAAGTGCCAGAGCCTTGTCCTAGACCAGCTGTGCCAGACAGCTTAACACAGGGTGACAGTGACAAACTGTGGCAGTGGTGGGATACTGGGGAAAACAGTGTTCCTGGAAAGAATGGAACAGACTTGTGAGGCTGTGTCACAACTGTGCTTGTGCTCGGTGCCTGTGGCCAGGCTTGGGCAGAGCTCCAGCAGGGGAGATGAACCTCCTGTGCCACCTGACATCGTGTTTTCCCCTGGAGGGATACATGGCACAGGTGGTGCTGAAGCCATCTCCACCGTGGCAGAGCTGGGCACAGAAATCCAGCATGACACCTGCCCAACTCCCATCCTACAGCTCTCACCGCCTCCCCAGGAAAAATCCCCCTGAATGCTGAAAGGAGCTGCACGGTGAGCCTTTCTACAGGCAACCACGTTCATTTATTAACCAGACACGTGCAAGGGTATTTCCTGTTCTCGCCAAGGGTGTTGTCTTGTTTTTCTTCCCGAGTTTCTTGACAGCAGATGCTTCCTCCTGGAACAGCTTTGGAGCCAGCAGATATTGCTTCAGTCTTTTAAGACAGCAATGAAAGTTCTTCCCTGTATCCATCCCCTTGCGTGTCCCCTCCTGCACCTGGTCCTGCTCAGGTCGGAGTTTGCCCCGTGGCCTGGGGACAGCTGTGCAACAGCCACAGCACCCCTGGCAGAGCCTGCTGGGCAGCCCAGACACACCTCCAGAGGGAGGGAGGCTAGAAATTGATCCTGGGGAAGTCCAAACGGCTGGGAGTTGGGGTAGGAGCTGTTGAGCTTTCTCTTTCCCAGCTACCTGGTACAGAGCAGCCACGCCCCCGCCCTCTTCTATGCCAGATGCTTTCAAGGAGCCAGCTTCCCCCTGGCTGCAATGTTTTTGCAGCTCCATATGCTCAGTTTTGGGAAGTGGGTATTGACAGAGCCGTGGGCTGCACCTGCTCAAGCATTCCCTGGGTGCACTCGTGCCACTGCCATGGCTCTGGCAAGATGTTTGCTTGTTCAGCTTCCTCAATTGTACCCCAACATAGCTTTTATGGAGTTCCTTTGTGTGTCAGTGCTTCCTACTGCCCCACAGAAGCTGGCTACAACCTCAGGACACCAGTTTCCTTTATTGGCCCAGTCTCCAACAGCATTTTATATCCTTTGGCAGGCCAATGTGCACCAAAATCACTCACATCTTGGGCTCCTCTGTCTGCAGAATGCATTCATTATGTGAGCACCCAGACAGTTCCTCCTGCAGTACCCTCTGCTTCTATCTTGAGACATACCACATTGTCCATGAGAGATGCTGGCAAGGGAAGTGGAGAGTGTGGCGGGAGGACACACTCAAAGTCACCCACACCCCGACTCTCTTCCATCACTGTCACACTCCCAGCTGCTGGGCTCTTACTTCCCACAAGCTCCTGCAGCTGAGTTTCTGGATGAGAGAAGCAGGTCCTCTGGAAAGTCCAGAAATTTTGGGAGGTGCCTGCGTGACCACAGATACGAGAGAGGTGGGAGCCCCTCGCCAGGACCTCACTGACCCCCTCTCGCTGGGCACCCCGGGGTGGTCCCCAGGGGTTGGGTGTCTCTCATCAGCGGCAGAGCCGACCCCACGGCAGCTGCCACCCGCAGAGCTGGGGAGGTGCCTGACCTCAAGCCGGGTGCTGGAGCGTGGGAACAAGCCCAGAGCCGCCGGGAAGGAGTGACGGGCTCAGGTTACGGCCTTGGAAAGAAATGAGTGGGGCTCAGGGAGTCCACGGAGGTTTCAGGTGCCGCGGCCAGGGTGTATTAAAGGGGAGGTACGGGCGGCTCCGGCAGTGTCCCCGGGCATGGCGGGGTCGGGCAGCGACGGGGACCTGCGGCGCCTGCTGAAGCTGCACCGCACCGAGATCGCCATGGCAGTGGACGACGTCTTCCCACTGCTGCATGGGCTGGCTGACCACGATGTCGTCCCTGAGCACATCTTCAAGGTGAGGCTGCGGAGCAGGACAGGACGGTCCCGCAGCGGGGCTGGGGCCGGAGGGCCGGAGGGCAGCCCGCGGGCCGTGGTGTGCCCGGCAGGAGACGCTGAGCCGGACGGAGCGGGAGGGCTCGCACCGCGCCTTCCATGCGCTGCTCACCTGGCTGCTGGGCCGCGACACCGCCGCCCTCCGCGACTTCTGGGCCGTCCTCTTCAAGGACTACAACCTGGAGCGCTACTCCCGGCTCCGGCCTCTCCGCGGCGCCTTCCCCAGAGGTAACAGTGGGTCGGGTGGGACTGGCACCCGCGGGGGCTGGCAGCAGGCAGGCGTGACACCCAGGCTGCTGGTGCCTGTCCCAGTCCCTGTTCTTCTTGCAGAGCTGGAGCTGGGGCGGCAGCGCCGTGGAAGGCGTCTCTCCCCGAGCCCCACAGCACCGGCCCCACACAGACCCCAAGGCAAGAGGAAAGCCCCTGAGGATCGGGACAAGGCCCGGGCGGCACAGCCCGCTCCACGGCACAGCAGCAGTCCTGGTATGGAGACGGGGCAGGGTGCTGCCCCCGAGGCGGGGTGTGGGGTGCTGTGCCCCCTGACGCCATCCTCACAAAGCTGCAGGGCCCCTGGTGAAGGCAAAGGCTGTGAAGAAGCCGGAGGGCACAGATATCCCCCGCACCTCTCGTGCCAGCGGTGAGTGCCAAAACCCTCAGGGCACCTTCTGCCTGCGTGCCCTGTTTGCCCACAGCCGTGGGCAGGGGGCTGCCCACCCCACTGAGCCGCTCCCCTGGCTGCAGCCCTCCAGGCAGTGGCTGCCTCGGTGCAGAGAGCGGTGGCCGTGGCAAGTGGTGAGGTGCCCGTCAGCCGCGGGGCCATCGAGGGCATCCTCATTAAACACGTGCTGGATCCGAGTAAGTACAGCCCAGACCAGCCACCTCCTGCCCTGTTTGGTCCCCAGGTTCAGGAGCCACCCTCAGGCAGGGCGAGGTGGGGAAGGAGAGCTGGAGCTGCCTCTGGCCTCTCTTGCAGGCAGCTCCAAGACAAGCAGCAGAGCTGGGGACGAGCCATATACCCCAGGTGTCTCTGAGGAGCCAGAGGCCAGGAGCAGAAGCCACAGCCTGAAGCCCCCTGCCCAGCCCAAGGCATGCCAAAGTGTACAGACATCCCCCCCTCACGGTTTCACCCCCATCTTGTGCAGCTGCTAAGGCTCTGGAGGGGGGTTGTTCCTGCACAGCATCATAGCCATGGCCTGGGGGTGTCCCCCAGTGCAAGAAATGCCTCTCTAAACCCCTTCTTGTCCCACCAACAGAACAGAGAACCCCAATTGCACACCCAGGGCCAGCTGCCAGCAGCCACTCTGTACAGCCAGGACCCTGTGCCCCACCAGGTGAGCCCTGGATCTGACACCCGGTGCACTCCCAGGAGGAACTGCTGGGATTCGCCTGGCATGTCCATTTGCCCTGGTCTTGAAAAAGAAACCCAAGGCTCAGCTACTAGGGGTTCACCAGGTTATGAACGCCAAAGAGACAGGCAATTTTACCACCCTGAAAGGATTGGTATGTTTGGTGCAGGGTGGGTAATGCACGGGGAGAGGGAAAGGGGCATGACAGACCTTGCAAGAGGCATGGCTTCAGCTTCTGAGGGTGGCAGTGACCCCCTGCCCACTCCCCTGGGGACAGGAGAACGAGGATGAGTGTGCAGCATGCGGTGATGGTGGTGAGCTCATCTGCTGTGACGGCTGCCCCAGGGCCTTTCACCTTGCGTGCCTGGTGCCCCCACTGCCCCACGTGCCCAGGTGAGTCCCAGGGCACACCGGGAAGCCAGTGTCCCCTGCAGTCTCTTACTGCTCTGCTCCCACTCTGCAGCGGGACGTGGAGATGTGGCTCCTGCGTGGAAAATTTGACTGAACCGGGCCAACTGCTGGAGGCGGTCTTGCCTGTGGAAAGACCCCCAGAGACCCTAGGGGAGGAAGCACAGAACACCCAGCCAGGTGGAGTTGAGGGGAGCGTCTGCAGCCGCTGCTACACCCGGATCCCCACTCCCCGACACTGTCCTGCTCCCAGTGCGGACCCCAGGTGAGTCCCCCATCACTCCCACATCCCAGCCTTGGCTCCTCCCTGGAGAATTTGGCCCTGACGGTCTGTGTCACCCCTGATGGTGCAGGGGGCTGCTGCTGTGCATGTCCTGCACAGGCACCCTGGACGCAGGCGGCCTGGGCACCACCGCAGCAGCTGGAGACCAACTGCTTCCAGCAGCCAAGGTCAGCACAAGCAGTGCCAGGAACAGGGTGGGTGAGGAAGAGCGGGGCCTGTGGGGGGCAGGAAGCTGGAGGTGGATCAGGCAGGTGAGGGATGGGATGGCACCACATGCAGGACAGCTTGTGAAGCTTTACTGGGAGAGCATGAGCTGCAAGCACGCCAGCTGAGGGACTGAACATGCGTAGAAACCCCAAGCAAAAGGCAGAAGCTGAGGGCAGAGAGGGAGCTGGCAGGACATCTCTCCATGCACAGGCAGAGGATGGAGCCCTTAGCAGTGACCCCGTGCTGAGCCGGGACGAGCTCGATGCGCTGCTAGGTGAGGTAAGAATCTGTGACACCAACAGACAGATTCCACGCAAAGAGGACTGTGTCTCTGGTGTGGCCCACAGGGTGACATGGGGCTGTGGGTAATGTGCCTGCAGACCCCTGAGGGGAAGGATATGGGATGGGAATTGAAAATAAACACCAGGGCTTGTCCCACAGAGCACGTGGGATGGGATCTTGCAGTGGGCGTTCCAGACCATGGCACGGCCGCTCGCAGAAACACAGGGGCTCCTTGCCTAGTGCACAGATGAAGCAGCAGACTACATATCCCAAGCCATGAAAAATAACTCTCTGAGACAGATGACAAACAAGAGGCACACGGGCATCAGAACAGCCAAAAAGTGGCAGAATAAAACACTGTCAGTCAAACAAAGGTGCAGCATCAGTCCTGTAATGGCACAGACAAATGAAAATGGAAGCTCCCA
>VRYO01001147.1:422685-460863 GCA_009812075.1 Sialia sialis | reverse complement strand
TCCATCATGGACGTGGCACCGCCTGACGGCAATGCCACCCCTTCCACACTGCAGCCCGTTTACAGGCAGTCCTGGTGTGCTGTACCTGCAGTGGCCTTCCTGTGTCACATGCTGTGGTGAACCTGCAGCCGTCCTGACCCTCCCGACCCTCGCTGGGGCAGCCTAGAGCTGCCTAGGCAGTATGTAGGGGGCAGCGTGGCTGCAAATGGCCTTATCAGTCATTTTCTGAGTAGGTTTGGTGGGAATGAGCTTATCCAAGAGGGTCAACTGCAGGTCACCACATTAGAGAACTGCTTTACTACCTGCCCGGAGGTGTCAAACAGCCACATAACAGGCACTGGGACCGGTTCCCCGTGACGCACAGGCTCGGGCACGCGGGAGCCATAAGCAGGCGGCGTGTCCAAGCTGGTTCTTTTCTCTCCCCCTCCTCCACGGTGGGTAAATCCCATCAGCCGCCTCCCTAAACCGCCCCACGCCAGCCCTAATACCATCTCGGCTACGCCATCAGGCTCACACCACCCAGGCGAGGGACTGACGGGTCCTGGGAGGGACACCCCTGCAAGAGCCGGGGGGACAGCAGGGATGGCATTGGGCACTGTCCTGGGAAAGGGGGCTGGGTGGTGTTAAGAGGCCGCCTGCTGCCCATGTTCTCTGGGGAAGGACAGAGAATCCAGGCCTGAGCTGAGCTTTGTCCTGGGCTAATTTTAGACCAAGGAGGTAAGAGAAGGGAGGCGCATAGAGGGGCTTAAGATGTCCCTCTACCCTGGTGCGGGGTAAACTTGATCTCCGTCGTCCCTGCAGCGCCTGGTGAGCCGACGGGATAGCGCACCTCTCCCCGGGTACAGGGGGCTCCCGGTTATGCTCGGGGCTCGTCTCGCCCCCTGGAATGGAGCGCAGCAGGCAGCGTTGTGGTCACTACAGGCAGTGTATGTGGGGCGTGCATCCCAGGGCCAGTTCAGTGCCTTGCTGTGGGGTGCAGGGGGAACTGGGGAGGACGCTATCGGTTGAGGGATACATCGGAGAATGACCATGATATGGGGGGTTCCCTGCGTGAGGATGTAGGGAAACAGTCTATGTGGGTCACCCGAGTGGGGGTGGCTGCTGTGTGGGAGAGCATACACGTCAGAGGCCAGCCCGCAGGTACCTCTGCACACACGGTCACCAACTTCCACACCCCCACCCCGCCGTGCCTCCTTAAGCGCCCGCCCCGTCCCGGCCTCCCTCCGCCTCGTCCCGCCCCGTCCCGCCCCGCTCCGTCCAAGTGAAGGAATAAAGTTGCGCACCGGGGTAGGCGGCCCTGGCCGGAGTGGAGCAGGGTCGAGGCGAGCAGCCGCGCTGCTGTCCGGCGGGAGTGCCGGGCCATGGCCTCTCAGGAGCTGGCGCAGAAGCTGCAGCGGCGGCTGCAGATGCAGGAGAGCGGGGAAGTGGTGGAGGGCGAGACGGAGGCGGTCAAGGGCGCAGAGGCGGCCGGAGAGGTGGAGGAGCGGAGTTGCTTGACGGCCAGTGCGGACGCCGAGCTGAGCGCTAAGCTGTGCCGGCGGCAAGACATAAACGAGGGCGCGGCGCAGCCCCGGCGGGCCGCCGTCTTCAACCCCTACACCGAGTTCAAGGAGTTCAGCCGCCGGCAGATCAAGGACATGGAGCGCATGTTCCGCCTGTGAGTGGGGCGGGAGCGGGATGGGGGGCTCGCTGCCCTGCCCATGGGCTCCGGGGTTCGGGCGCTGCCTTCTCCGCAGCCCCTCCCGGCCTCGGCCCCCGGGGGCACATCTGGAGAGCGGGTTGCCCGCTCTCGGCAGCATGCTCGCATTTCTCCGCGGTTTTGCGGTCGGGCTGGAGGAAGCCGCGGCGCGTTCCCAGCGCCATCTGATCCCCAGATTGTCCCTGTGCTTTGCCGGAGGTGGTGGGGAGCTCGTAGAGCTTGCCTCGGGCTTAGCCCTGGGTTTAGGTCACGGCCGCTGCTCTGCCTGGGGTTGGGACGGTGGCTATTTGTGGTGGCACCCAGGAGCAATGGCTTTGTGGGACGAGGGGGGGGAAGAGCACAGGCGCTCCTCTGCCCCACATCCTGGGGCACCAGGTGGGTCTGTGCCCGGCAGCGGCGCTGGATATTTTCCCATCACAACTGCGACTCTGAACACCCCCAGAAGTCGTACTGGCTTTGCCTGGCAATGTCTTAGTCCCGTACACAGTCCTGTGTGCCAGGCTTGCTGCTCCCTCCTGCGCACTCAAGCAAAGGCTGAGCAGTTTCCTCTTGCTACCCCCTTCGTGGGGGCTGGGATGGGATTCCCCTCCCAGTAGGAAGGCTTGTGTTGAAGTCAAGCTGCTGCTAGTAACAGGGAGAGCTGCTTCTGTAAGCAAAAAGGTTTGGCCCTCCTGGGGACCATATCCTGCCCTTTTCTTTCCTCCAGACCCTGTCCTGGCTCCTGCAGTTAGGCTGTGTCTGGGTACCTTTGTCTGCGCTCAGGTTTGCCTGTAGCACCACAGACCCATGGGCTCCTGGGGACCAGTGTCCTCTCACCCCACAACAGGCTGCCAGACTGTGAGGGAGCTGCTGCCAGGTAGGAGGTGGCAGGACCACAGAGCAAGGTGTGAAGGTGTATTTCACCTTATGGAGGTGACTGAAGTGAGATTTGTAACTTGCTAGTTCGTTGTTCTCTTAGCGGAAAGCTGCCGTGGGCACTCTGGATTGTTGTGAGGCGATCAAGAGCTGGTTGACTGCTGTCAGCTCCCAGCACTGCGGGGTGTTGTTGCCTATCCCAGCCAGGCTGTTGCCACAGGAGACCAGGCGATGGGCTTTTGTGAGCTTACTGGAGTTTGGAGCTCTTTGTTGCACAGGCAGCGTGTGTTGGCAGCTGGTGCGGGAAACGAGGTGGTCCAGGCGGGCCTGCTGCTCCACTCTCCTGTGTCGCTTTTGACCGTGCACTCTATGGAAGGCTGAGACATGGTGCTGTGAGGACTGGAGGACAAACAATGCAGGCAAGGCCTGAAAGCTGTGAGTGAGAGCCTGGACTGGGCAGCGGCACTGCCTCAATAGGGAAGAGGAAAGGAATGGCGGTGATTTTGGGAAATAAAAAGTGGAAGAGCTGAATTGCAGCCTAATTTTTCAACAATGAGCTCATTAAACACCAGCCTTGTAAGCAGGAAAAGCTGGGCTTTGCAGTTGAATGCTAATCAGCTGGTCTACGTAGCTGGAAAGCATTGCATACCCTGTGAGAACTGCTGATGCCAAAGGGGGAAGAAGGTGGCCTGCATGCTCCCCTGTTGTGTTTCCTGGACAGGCATCCAGAAAACCCTGTCCTGGTGTTCACTGTTACAGCCACTTGAGGTTTGCAGTGGCAGAGGATCTGGTCTTTGGTCCATCTGCTGGCAGCAGCCTGTGTCAATATCACGTGTTCCATGAGGAGAGGAAATGTTCCCCTTAATTCCTGTCAGTCAGAGCTTGAGTTAATGTGATTAAAGCTTTAATTCTCTATATGGCTTATTGGCCCTGGCCACTACAACTCAGGGTCTTTCTTACATCCCTCTCTCAAAGGCTTATTTTTTTTTCCTTTAGTATCTTCTCATTGCCACAGGATACCAGGTTTCCACTAGGAAACTGCCCATCCAATAAAGTGTTTTTTTCTAAGTGTTTCTTATCCGTTTAGTGGGGTTTTGAAATGTGTAGTTTAGACTAAATTTGAGCCTGTAGTCCTGTGCATGATGTGGGCTGGATCATGGTGCTCCAGCTGAAAAAAATTGTCCTGATGATAGTGGCTGCCCTGAATGCCTGTCAGGGCATCCCATGGTATGGGTGGTGGCTGTGACTGCCAGGGTGGAAGCAAAAAACTCATCCGAAACTGTGACTTCCCAAAATATAGTGCTTCATCCACACATAGCTGTGTGCTGCTAGCTATGCCAGGAGCATCCTTCCAAAGCAGAAACAATGCTCTTTGCTGTGGCTGCCGCAGTTGGGCTCACTTTTCCCCCCCTCTCTTGTCCAAACCTCCTCTTGTCAATATCTGTCCTTCTTGGCCCCATTCCACTGGAGATGCGGTGCAGGTATCTGCTTGCGTGCTGGGTGCAAGCAGCTCTTGGGGTGGGTATTTTTTTGGCAGAAACCAGGAAGTCTACAGCTCAGGCTAATTATAATGTGACCTAATTAGCTGCCTATTCTGACAATATGTGAGGACTGTGATAACCTCTCTTTCCCTAGTTGTCTAAGTGAACTCTTGGGGCCTCTGGAGTCTCACAGTTCCTCTTGGTGCCATCTTTGTCCAGGAAAATGGAAGAGGGGAGTGTGAAAGCCAGGCAGTGAGGCTCTGCTTGGCAGGAATGACCTTTATGAGAAATGTAAGGGGGAGAGAAACAGACGGCAGCTTCATCTGTGGGGTGCGAGGGAGTGAAGAAATTCCAGTCTTGCTATTGCTTTTTATGTCCAGGGAATTCCATGTGTTGCCCACACATTGCATAAGTGCCTTGCATCTGGCTGGTGAGAGAGACTGTGATGTCCCCTTGCCCTCCTGGAGCCACTTGGGAGCCCCTTTGCCAGGTTCTCCAGCCTTGTCTGACATGCTGCAGCAGACCTGCTCTCTCCAGAGCTGTTGTGTGCCTTTCATGACTGGCTGCCTCTGGCCTGTGACTGGCTGTGGACTTCCAGTGGGCAGGGATGGTATTCCCATGGGGACTCAGCCTGGGCCTGCATGTCTTTCCCAGCATCTTGGAGAAGATCTTAGTGGAGGAGGCTCTCCTTGTGCTCTTATGTCCCTCCAAAAGCAGGAGAGCTCCTTCTGCCTGGGCTGGTAAAGATGAAGCTGCATGTGGTCAAAGAGCCTGTTTCTTTCCCCACCCTGGTATGGAGGAATTGTTTCCAAATCTCTTGCAATAGAATATTTCATTTGAAATGAACCACCAGTGATCACATCTAGTTCAACTGCATGATTGCTTCAGCGTTGACCAAAAGTTAAGGCTTGTTATTAAGGGCATTCTTAAACACGGACAGGCTTGGGGCATTGATCACCTTTCTAGGAATGCTGTTCCAGGGTCTGACAACCATCTCAGGTTGAAAGAAAGGCTTCCTCAGGTCCAGTCTGATCCTCCTCTGAGGCACTTTTGAACCATTCCCATTTATCCTTTTGCTGGATATCAGGAAGCAGAGCTCAGCCCCACCTGCTCCATGTAAGGTGAAGCACAATGCTCAGAGGGAATAAAGTGCTACTTAGGATTTGAAATATTTAAGAGGAGATTATTACTTCAGCACCATTATTTCAACTGCTTTATTTCAAAGCCTGAATTAGGCCATTGCAGCATACAGGAACTGCAGATCAAAGTACAGGTGCCCACGGTATGTGAAGCAAGGTGAGGTGCAGCAAACATGTACAGGGAGGGCAGGTTTTCATTACAGCTTTTTGCAAGAAATGTAAATGTTTAGAAACTGCTCTTTGATCCTTCAGGATATGTGGTTTCTCATGCAGTTGTCCTTTTTTGTTAAGTGGGTTAAGGGTTTTAGAGGCAGCTGAAAGGTGACTGCAGAGTCACTACAGGTGACGCAGTCCTTGGCATGTCCTTTTTCCTCCTTTCCTGATCCCTCTTTCTTCTGCGATGTAACCCCCCAGCACCTGGGTAACACCAGTGCAATGCTTGTACTTGGGCAGTGATTGTGTCTAACAGACTTTGTGTTCTTAAACAACTCTGTTCAGCAAGTATTACCTCCTTTCCCCTGATTTTGTCTCCTGCTTTCCTCTCCCAGTGCTTCTGCACCCAGGCATGCTCTGCAGTCCGGGTGGAAGTGATCTAGCGTGGGAATCTGGGTGCATCCCTGTTGCAGCAGATTTTGGCAGCCACTGCTGTGTTTTGTTTGCTGCCAGGAACACTGCTGTGGCAGGAGAGTGGTAAAGATTTATCACAGCAGCCAAGGTGCCCATACCTGCCTGCGGCATCCCAGCTGTCACAAGTGGGATCTGCTGTAGCTATGGCACCAGCCTGCTGCTGGAGTGGCCTTCCTGTGACATGAGCAGACTGTGCCTGTTGGCACAATTGCCCTCTGTGTAATGCCTGCACATCACTTTGGTGAAGCTTTGTCTCATGCCTCAGGAAGCTTTGAGCCTGAAGGAAGCAAAGCTCTGGTGTCACAGCAGGACAGTGAGTGATGGTGGGGCTTGCCAGGCACCTGAGAGCTGTGTGCCACTCTGGGAGTGCAGGTTGGGTGCTCCACCCGGGATGCTGGGGTGTGTTTAACTTGCCCATGTGCCCTCTTCCAGCTCTGCCTGTGAAGGTGATGGCTGTCCATCACCAGGGCAGTGCTGTGCTGCAGGCAGCTGTGTGTGAGGCATCCGGGGCTGACTGAGCCCAGGGCCCTGAAAGGGGGCTCTCAAAAAGCAGACAGGGGCCTTATGATCTCTTGAAAGGCAGACTGTGGAGTTTTCTGTATGACTGAGGTGTGCTGGGAGCATTAACTTACCAGCAAGGTGCAGTCTGCATTGTGCCCCACAGTGTTGAATGCCTGTGGTCACTTGCGGGGGGTGGTAGGGAATGAATTGTTCTGTTTCTTGTGCCCTATAAATATGCCTCTCCCTAAATAGTCTGGCTGCACAGCAGCTGGGTGGCTTTACCCAGGTCCTAAAATAGTTTGGCTGTTTCGGGAGACAAGGGGGCAGGGAGGGAATGTAGCAATTTTCAGGGAACTGCCATTGGGTTTCAGTCTGGCTGTCCCTGAGTGCAGAGGACTGGTAACCTGATTTCTGGGTGCTTCTCAGCACCAGCTGTACTCTGGCCCAGCATACTCAACACCCATTGTGTGGCTGGTACAGAGTGCTGCTCTGCCAGGCTTGCTGTTGGCAAGACCCCGTTTCTCACAATCCTGGCTTTGTCCTGCCTCTCTGCAGGGATGAGCCCTGACGCTGTGCCCCACGCTTAACCCTTTCAGGGAAGCATACTGGCCCCAGGCCAGTGTTTACCTGCAGGTAGTGTCATAACAGGAGGGTGAGATGAGTACAGCTGGGCTTGTGCCCTACTTCTGCCTTCACCTCTGTTACCCAGAGCTTCCATGTGGGGCTGGGCAGTGTCCCAACCCCAGATGAGCAGCTCTTGGAGGGGACCTGGGTATTACTTTGCTTCTGCACCCAGCCAAAGGGCAGCATGAGCCTGCTGGGCCCCAAAAAAATCCAACCCAAGGTTCCTCTCTGCCACTGCACATTTTGCTGCTGTGTCTAATCAAAGGCACTACGTCTCCAATAGTGACAGCTCTGTACCCTTTCTCCCAAACTTGACATAAAAGCAAATTGACAATTAACTATTGCACTTACTATATGCTTCTTTGATGTCTTGGAAGTGCATCTCAACACTGGGCTGGGTATTGCTGTGAATGTGCCTTAATTAATTGACACCTTTCTTGTTGTGAAGAGCCTGCTGCACTTACTCCCTGTAATGTCACAGGTCTGTGACCTGGTTTCTACTCTGGTGGAGGTTTCTGTCCTAGCTTTTGAAAAAGTGGTCCAACCTGGTGGGCTCATGGGTTTGCTGGGTACAGAGAGTGCACACAGATTAGTAACAGGGGCTCTGTGCCAGCCAAGTCTGGCAGTTATGTCCCTGTCATTGGAAGTATCTTAGTCCTGGGACCCTTGGAAACTAAGAGTTACCAAGAGTATTGGAAATAGTTGTGGGGGTGTTGGGACTCTGGAAAGTCGTGGAGGACCCTGTAGTTTGGGGGGAAAGCACGCTGTGCCTATGCTCATGAAGGTAGGAGCAGAGATCTTGGCTGCAGCTCTGCCTTGCTCTGCTCATGCCTGTACACAGTTTGGGGCTGGTGGCTTTGTTTGTGCCTTCCTTTGCCACAGCTTCCTCTCTGGCTGTGAGGTTTTTCAGCTGTAAAGGGCTTTCTTCCAGGGTAACCACAACTGTGCAGACCTCTGTCTGGAATGGCTACAGCCCTCGTTTCTTTGGAAGAGAGCTAACAGTCAATGAAAGATGATGGAAAGCTTCAGCACTGTGCCTAGGGTTTCCTTCTGAATGGTTGAAAGGATTTAACTCTGTCGGGGTTGAGATAGTGGGAGCCTGTGTGCCAAGGCTGAGCCTCGCTTGGGAGACCCTGCCCTGTCGTCTACTGTGAAGCCCTAGCTCTGTGCTGAATCCTGATGGCAAGAGCAGGATGATCGAGGGCTGTTGACCAGCTGATAACAGCTTTTGGACTTTGAAAGCCGGTGATAGCCCTGGTGGGTGTGAAGTGCTGGTTGCTGGATGGCCCGGATGCTTTACTCACCCACAGCAGATGTTGGGAGGAGTTAGTGCACAGTCCCAGGCTGTGCACAGAAGATCACTCCCTGCCTCCCCATCCTTAAAGCACTCCTCCCCTTGCACGGGTGCTCTCCTCTGATGAATCCTTGCAGTCCCTGGTGCTCCACAGGGAGCATGGTCCCTCTCTAGTGCTGCTCCTGGAGGATGGGCACTGATTTCCTCTGCCAGCCTGGCCCTGTAGTGCAGCCCTGCTACCACAGCCCTGGCTGGGATTGCTGTGCTCGCCTGGGACTGTCTTTCTGCTCTGCCTGGGGACACAGAATTTAACAGCTGCCCTGGAGCATGGTGCTTGTAGTACAAAAGCATTTTGGAGAGGAAGGATCTTAACAGCTAGAGGGAGGGCAGTTTTGCTTACAAAGACTGCTTTCTGCCAAGAAGTTCTGCTTGGTCTCTGCTCCCTGTTTCTCCTTGAAACTAGCAGGAAACTTGGCAGCAGCTGACTCTGCATGCCTTTTCCTCACCATGTTGGTGCGTGGTGTAAGCTGCGTGCGAATTGCCTTTGTGCTGGACAGGCAAGTGGGTGAAATGGAAATCCCACTGAGATAAGCTAAATTCTTCCATGTTCCTTCTGTGTGGGTTGTTTGGTCTGAGCTCCCCATAGTACTTCTCTCTTTGGTGAGACAGCTCTGAAAGCTGACAGCTACTTCCCTGAGCTTAATATATCTCAGCACTGGCCATGTCATGCAGCTTCCCCTCTCCCCTGAGCTTTGAACCACACAGTGACTTTAGCTATGTGCATGGTTCCTCTTCTGGGGAGATGAGTATAGGAATGATGATGGTTGACCCCTTTCCCTTTTGCTCTCTGCAGGTATGACTCAGGACGGGATGGATATATCGACCTGATGGAGCTGAAGCTCATGATGGAAAAGCTGGGAGCCCCGCAGACCCACCTGGGGCTGAAGAACATGATCAAGGAGGTGGATGAAGACTTTGATGGAAAGCTCAGCTTCCGTGAGGTGAGGGTGGCTGCAGTAACAGACAGGTGTGGCTGCAGGATTGAAATGGGGGGAGCTGGGCCCTGTATTCTGTGGGCTGTAGCTGGCCCTCTCCCCTCTGTGTTTTTCTAGTGGTGGGGTGCAGTGGAGAAACTGGTGAGCTTCCCCATGTCAAGGGTGTGAAACACTGTTAACCTCCATCTCCATGTGGCAGTCATGGTACCTGATGCCAAAGCTCTCCAACCTCCCTGCTTGTTTTGGGAGCACATTTGAGTCCTGTTGCAGCTGCTGGGAGTGCTCACTGAGCCCTGTTGTAGCTGGAGGAAGTTATGTCCCTTCAGTTTCCAAGTCTCATTACTTGGCTCCATTGGTACAGCAGCTGAGGCCTCATTTCAGGTGCAGTGCAGGAGCTCTTCTTGGAGCAGCTCATCTCATGGGGCACAAAAGGCTCTCTTCCAATTTGTATTGGGACCCTGTCTGCATCATGCAATGACCAGCCATGGCAAGCTTTATGAGGGGTGGTCACCTCCCTGCAGTAGGGAATAAATGTGTGGATGCAGCAATTTGGTACTGCATGCTGGCTCAGCAGGGACACAGCTCAAACAGGTCTGTCTGTTACCCACTGTATTGTGACAGCTGGGAGGACAGGCCAGGATCCTCTGCCAGGCAGAGGAAGAGAGGAAATTTGAGCAGTGACCTGCATGCACTCAAGGATATCCAAATCATCTCAGCAGGAAGGGGGAACGCAGGTACCAAAAGCTCCTGTTGCACCATCTCCTTCTCTCAGACTTTGATAGCTGGCTGAAGCACAAGCAGATGTCACACCGTGGTTTTCTGTAACTCACAGCCCCTTCAGTAGCAATAGGGGGGGCAGCGCTGCTTACGTTCTGCAGTGGTTTTGAGGGCTGTGCTGCTTCCTTCTGTCCTGTGGGATACCTGCAGTGGGCCCCGAGCAGCTTTGTTCCCTTGTTTCTGCTGGCATGATACTCTCACCAGGCCTCTTCCAGGGTGGGGCTCAGAACATCAAACTCTCCATTGTGGAAGTTTGAGAGCTTTGACAGTGCTGGGAGGGAGGATTGGAAACCAAGGCCTGTGACTGGTTGGGGCATGAAGGGTGACTGTCACTCACAAAGCTACTGCACTATCTCTCTGAGCTGGCACATCTTCCTCTGCTTTTGCACCCCAGGAGTTTTGTTGGATTTATTTTGCTGTAAGAGGGCAGCAGGAAAAGACAGAGGCCAAAGACTTGGGGGAGGATATGCAAATCTGGGAAGTGAGAGCCTGTCCCTGAGTTCCCTGCTGCCCGGTCAGAGGTGAACTGGAGGTAGCAAAGAATCCAGTGGAGCAGGAAGAGCACCATGCCCATGGCCCCAGGTCACTGATTGCCAAATCACTTCATAGGCTGAGGAGCCCTCTGTCCATGTGCATTCTGGGCTACCCTTCATTTCAGGTGAAGAGCTGGGGCCAGCCTCTGGGCTTGCTGCAGGGGCTGTCTCCTATGGAAGAAAAATGCCTTTATCCTCAAGGCCCTGAAAAGTGCTATAATCTGCTAGCATCAGTGGCATGGTATAAGTAGCACAGCAGCTCCTCTTCTGCTGCCACCTGTTTGGAGCACAGCCTCCTGCAGGAGTGCCTGTGCTGCCAGCCCCTGGCATGTGGCACACAGCAGCTGGTGCTGTTGCTGTTTTGCCAGAAGGGAAAACAATGGTCATGCAACTGCAAGCTTGAGTGGCCCATGGGTTGGAATGAGGGAGCATCACTGGCAGAGCTCTGGGGACAAATTGCGCAGCAGCTTTGGCAGACACCCAAAGCTTCCTGTGGTAGAGGAGCAGGATGCTTCTTGCCTTGCTGTGGGTGTGCCCTGTCCAGCTGCTGTGTTCAGGCAGAGGGCTGACAGGGAAGCAGGTTCCCTGGCAGGTGAGGAGGCCTCAACCATCCCATAGGCCTAAACCATTCTGCTCATTGGTGGTGACAAGCAAGTATATGGAGGGGTGACTAAGCTGACTTGGGTCATTCAGATAATACTAGGAGAATCCTGGTTTGAATGAGTCTGAACTCAGGGTGCAGCTGTAGTACTGGAGTGCTCCTCTCTCCTATCCAGAGTCCTGGCATACCTGTGTGAACATACTCTTCTTGTGGACTGGCCAGAGAGTTGGTAGGGCCCTCTTTCACTTGTAATAGATCACCTTTTTCTACTGCTTTGAGTAGTGTCCTCCCATCTCAGATCAGCTGTTGCTTGGCAAACAGGCTGCTGACAAACCACAGGCCTTGTTAGGATAGCTGTCTTCTACCATCGACCTTTGAATGTCCACCAATACATTAACAATTAACTGTACAAGACTCCTGCCGTGACTCAAGCAATGAAATTTAGGCTTAAAAAGACTGGTTATAGTGGGTGGAAAAAACCCCACACCTCTGACTGTCCTAGTTCCACCATTACCACAGGAAGCCGGAGGTAATTGCTGAGATAGCTCCAATTACACATTACTGCTACCTAGAACCCACAGGGGAATCTACCCACTGCCCCTTACACCCTCACCAGCTGAAATGTTGACCCACATGATGTATTTCCTACTTGGGTTGGTACAAACCACATCCTTAGATAGTGCTGCTTTTCTGGCCAGCTGTTGTTACAAGGCTGCTGCTACCTGTCAGCCCCACACCTTTCCTTACATGATGGCCAGCCTGGCTCTGTGGGTAGGTCTTGGATCATGAAGGATGTGAGAGCAGATACAATTTACCAGGTTAGTGGGATGGAAAGTGTGGATTGTGCTGTCCTCTTTAAGAGCAGAGCTTTGAAAGATACCTATTCACATTGTTCACTTTTACTGCTCTGTTATCATTTCCTTGAGCTTTAGCTGCACATGGTGTGTCATGGGCCCAGCAAGGGTGTTACACAGGCTGGCAATGGGAGCTGAATGCAGATTGCTGGTGTTCTCTAGTAAGTAAGGACCAATACCTCAAAGTAAGGTGAGCTGTAGGCTGTGTGCTGATACGATTGCTGCCGAGCTCCTGTGGGAAACCAGCACGATGTCCCATAGTCCACCTTGCTGGATCCTTGGAACTGTCCACCCTAACCATGTGTTAGTCCCAATTTTGCTTTAACTCAGCCCACCCTTTGTGGCCGCAGCAGCCTACATTCTTTTAGACGATTGCTGCGCCATCCCTTAGTTTCAGGATGATTCATACTTGCTTGTACTCATGACCCAGTCCCTCCCCAGGTGACAGCTGTATCAGACCTCAGGATTGTGCTGCCTCCACTGCTCTTTCCAATGCCAGGAAGTGGGACTTTCAGGGTGGAGCAGGAGGAAGCATGACTAATTCCAGCCTAGCTGCTAGCCCTCTGTGTCACAGTGTCTGGTGGTGGCAAAGAGGAACTAGTCAGAGCCTAGTGGATCTGGACAGAGGGAGAGAATGTCTTGGGGAGGACTTGGTTTCTTTCCAAGCAGGATGCTTTGCCTGTTCAGCAGTGAACCATTTCTTTCTTACATGTGTGTTTTGGGTTTGCATGGCCAGGTTTTCATAGCAGAGGTCTACAAGGAGTGTGAGAAGCTGTTAGAATCTTCCCCCACGCCTGGTAAGCCAAAGCCAGCCGTCTCCAGGATGGACCTGCCTTGACTAAAGCGAGCCAATCAGGAATGACAGTAATGCCTCTGTGATAACATATTTAAGAAGGTTAAAATGTTATTTTGCAGAGGTAATTATGGCCAGAGAAGAGAGGAATGAGAATATGTGGGAGGAACAGCTTTGCAGACACCCAGGTTAGTGGAAAGGGAGGGGAAGGAGATGATCCAGGTGCTAGAGCTGAGGTTCCCCTGCAGCTCAAAGTGAAACAGGCTCTCCTCCTGCATGGAGGTCCATGGGGATGCAGAAATCCACCTGCAGCCCATGGAAGATACTCATGCCAGAGCAGGTGATTGCCTGAAAGGAAGATGTGAATCCATGACAAGCCCCTACTGGAGCAGGGTCCTGGCAGAGAACTGCAGACCTGTGGATAGAAGAGCAGGGGAAGGACTCTTCCTTGCACAGTGGCAGGAGCAACCTGTGAAGCACTGATCCCTATCTCCCTGTGCCACTGGAGAGAGGAGGTAGAGCTGGCAAGAAGGTAGGGGTGAGGGGAAGGTATCTTGATTTTTTTCTCACCATCCTGCTCTAATTTTGGTAGTAATAAATTCAATTAATATCCCCAAGTTGAGCCTTTTTTGCCTATGACAGTATTTTGGTGAATAATCTCTCCAGGTCCTTAGAACTCATGAACTTTTGTATTTTCTCTCCCCTATTCAGACGAGAGTGGGAGTGATAGAGTGGCTTTGGTAGCCTGGCATGCAGCCAGGAACAACCAACTACAGTGTGTTTGGGGAAGGAAAAGTTCCCTTGCTAAGCCCAGCCTGCTTTCTGCTTGCACTGTGCTGAGCACTCAGTTTAAGAGGCTGTTGCATGGAGCAGTGCCTGGTGAGCTGCCTGTGCGAGAGGGCAGCCAGCGCTGCTGTCATCTCCACACCCTTCCTCATGGGAGACCTTCCCAAACTCTTGCATTCCCACCAGCTTCTGCGAGCAACTTGAAGCAGAGCTGGCTCAGTGTAGTTGCTGGGACTCTGCTGCCCTCCTCTGGGACAGCTCTGGCTCTCCGTGGGAAACGTCAGACTCCTCAGCCTGGCAGTCTGAAGAGCACAGCACTAGAGATATTTGATGTTCCTGTGCAAAGGGATTTCAGGGCAACCCTACCTGATACCTGCCGCTGCCTGGCCTGAAGTGCTGCATTGGTGCAGCTTTGGTTGCTTGTGCTCCTTTTGTACCGGAGTGACTTGACCTCGTTGTCTATTCTGTTCCGAGCACTGAGACACCTCCTGGGGTTGCCAAGAATAGCAGGGAGTTACAGGACCTCTGCAAGCACACCTGCAACTTCCACATCTTCACCGGGAGTTTGATTGACAGGTGCATGGTGATGTAGAAGTCTTTGTTCTTAAGCAGGCAGCTTTTGTTCCTTCTATAAAAACAAAAGGAAAAGTATGCATCTGTGGAATGAGATACAACTCTTTTTGTTTGTTTCCCTTTGCAATTCCAGTCCCAATACATACTCTGCTATAATGACTCTGAATTTGTTAAATGGCTGTGTTCTAGTGCAGGACAAGTTTCACACCAACTTGCTCTGTGACATTTGTTCAAGCCACTCTGTCACAAGGCTGTGCACACACCTGGGCTGCTGTTCTCTTTAAAAGGACTGCACTGATGCCTTGGTTCAGGGAGCTTGAGGTGAACCAGAGCTGTGTTTGCCCTGCTTTCATTGTCATGGGATGTGACCTGAGTCTCTAGAACACTAGAGAAGCTGGTAAAGGGCTTGTGAATACACCATTAGGGTGTGGAGACATAATGAGCTATATCTGAGCCTGTGCAATGCTGGACAAGGGCAGAGGTGTCCTCCTTCCTCTGGCCACATAGCAGCCCAGGCTTGGTAGGAACTGTGCTTTACCAGGGCTCTGATTCCTGAGAAACCTTCTTTTGCTCTGAGGTTGCTGTTGCTTTTAGTCTGTAACAAGACTGTGTACTGGAGTACAAGTTTCTTGTTGCCACTTGGTTTATATACCTGGTTTCCTTTGCTCTGAAATGTGAATTCCATCCCTCTCTGGGCGATTGTTTGCATTTTGTTTGAGCCTCAGTGAAAAACCTGAATATTTCTTCTCTGTCTTGTTAGTTCCTGCTGATTTTCCATAAAGCTGCAGCTGGGGAACTGGAGGAGGACAGCGGCCTGTTGACTCTTGCGAAGCTCTCGGAAATAGATGTATCCATTGAGGGAGTTAAAGGAGCCAAGAACTTCTTTGAAGCTAAGGTATGGTGTGGCACAGAGGAATATGAAAAAACTCAGCTGTAGTTGAGACTTAGCTACTCAGCTGTAGCTGATTTTCCTTTCAAATTTTGTTGGGCTATAGCTAGAGCCTTTCTGTGGCTCAATGTAATTCACAGTCTGTGTTCTGGGTCTTACCCTGGTAGAGCTCACTGACTGACCTGTGTCCCTGTGGCTGGGTCTAGATGGCTGACCTCTTTAAAAGACATAAGTGTCCTGAAAAGTAATGGAATAGGAACAGAATTTTTCCATTTTGCAAAACCTCTCTCAACCAGAACACTCTGAGTTCAGTGGTGAACGGCGTGTTTTGGAGTATAGGATTTCAGACATCTCTTTCTCTGTAACCTTTGGAATCAAAATCATTCTGCAGGGTCCTGGGGTTGGCAGAAAGAGCTGTACACCATCTGAAGCTGACAAAGCACCCTTTCTGAAAGCTCTCTTGGAGAGAAAATAATCCTGCCTGTTTATATAAGAAGTTTTTTTCCCAAGAGCCTAACACAGCTATTGCACAGCAGATGTACTGAGATGAAAGCTGGAAAAATAGCCAGCAAGTAAACAATGTCTCTTTGATCTGCAGATTATCCATGGTGTAGTATGATGTTCTCAGATTTGGCTGTGATTCAGAGTGTTTTCTGCAGTAGTTTCTCCCACTGCATACTCACAACCTATGCCCTGCTGCCTGTTTATGGAAATTATGTATGTGACTCAGTACTGATGGCCTTGTGTTTTGGTCACTTATTAGTGACTTATTAATACGTGACCTTTCTTTTGTTGATGTTAAAGTCAAGGAGAGTAACAGGTATTGGGTGTAAATACCCAAGCACTGCAGTGTAATTAATGCTTGAGCTGTCCTGACAGAGGATCCCAGCAAACACTGGAAGGTGCAGCAAGTAGTTCTGTGTTGCTCATCTGGGAGTAGCTCAGGCTTTGGCTCTCCCTCTGATGCAAGCCTTGACACTCATTTATTTTCTCTGTGTCTCATAAAGGCTCAAGCGCTCTCCTCAGCCAGTAAGTTTGAAGCAGAGATAAAAGCTGAGCAGGATGAGCGGAAGCGGGAAGAGGAGGAAAGGAAGCACCGCCGAGCAGCTTTCAGGGAGTTAAAGTCTGCATTTACCCAGTAAGCAACCAGCCAATATGCACTCTGAAATTGCACATGACTTGGTACGTTTCCCAGATCAGGGCTCTGCCTGGACAGAACTGCTTGGATCCTGCATAAAACTCATCACAGTTTTGCTAGCCTTCCTTTCCTGAAGATCCTCCTGAGCTCCTAAGGGTACAACTCTTGCAGTTACTATGCATTTATGATGATGTGAATAGTAGAAGCTGTGTACAAGCTGTTTGCTCTGAACTGTTACGAGCACATCACCCTAAAGCAGAAACAGCAGGTAGCAAATCATGGGTGAGCACTGACAAGCGTCATGTTTGCCTACTTCGTTCTTTCCTATGCAACCTTTTTCTCTTAATCCTGTATTAATTCATTCCTGGCTTACAGGCAGGTAGCGAGGTCTTGTGTAAATCAGGGTGTACAAAGTACAGCTTGACTTCTGTATGTTTGTACTGCTGTTGGGTGTTGTCACCCTTTACTTATTCCTCCAAGCCCCGTGCCACAGGCACTGTGAAAACACTGTGAAGAGAGAAAGATAATTACTAGGCACGTGGATCAAATTCACTATCATTTTCTGTAGCATTTTCTGCCACCCAGCATGTTGAAGAGTCTTCCAGTTTCTCTTCTCTGAAGTGCCATAGTAACAAACCCTTCAATAAGAGGCGAGATTTCCCAAGACTTCAAAGGGAAGAAGCTGGCTCTCTTAAACAAGGAATAGAAAACTGAGTTGCCTGACCATTAATCTTCTTTCACATTCCATCACATGTAGTGTACTGTATAGCTTCGCTGTTATTTGCCAGGCCTAGGCAGCGGTATCTGTTTTTAGGGGGTATTGTCAGCTGGACAGTGCAATCAGATGGCACACTGGGGTTTTCTATTTAGAAATTTGCTCATAGCCTGAATCATGAAGGTGACATTGTTTAATTTCATTAGAGTTACAACAGAGGACACCAGCACAGCACACTGAGCAACCCCTGCTCAGAGAGCAGGGAGGTGAGCACATTTAACTGAACTGAATTTTGAGGGCTTGCATTATTTTACACTATTAGCCATTTCTTCTTGGAAGCACAGGAAACTTGCCCACAAATGTTGAGATGCCCAGTGCTTGTCTGGATATAAACACTGTCAGTTATGGCAGGGCAACTTCCCTTAGAGACCTGAAGACGTGGATTTGTTCAAATTCTGCCTCTGCTCTTGCCCAAATTTGTGACAAAATGTTAATTTTTTTCCAGAATGAAACTCACCAGTCATCTTTTCACTTGTCTGTTTTGCTTCTAAAACTGTGAGCACTAAACTGTGGGCACAGAATAATAAATAGAAAAACCTCTCCTCTTTAATGTCAGGTGAAAGAATTGCTAAACAATTAAACTGTGTATATATCTTCACAGATTATATTTTATAAATCACGCTTTTTTAGCGAAATATTTATAATTAAATGTTTTTATACTTTACAATGAAGCAGATAATTTCATCTTCAATTATTTCTCCTGTTGCTGAAATGTAAAAATAAAGCATTGTTATCTCCTGTCTTGTCTGTGGTTTATTTCAGGTCTTTGAATACAGCATTTTTCACAAATTGCAGTAGTGATCCCCAAAGCTCAGCATCTTGACTTGCATGAGTGGGGGAAGTGTTCAACTCCTTCTTGATAACACTTCCTCTTCTGCACAGCAGTTCTAGTGTAAAAAGCCCTAATGTTTGCATTTCCTCAGAAAGGGACATGGCTGTGTAAATACTTGAAATACTGCCCACTGCTAAATGTTGACATCTGAAGGTTGTCAGCCTTCCCTTATCTTAAAATAGCCTCTGTCTCAGCCCCCATAGTGCCCCAGCTGGGAGCTGGGCAGGTTGCTTCAGCTGCAATTCCCTTTGCATTTCCTGTTTCTGCCTTTATTAAGGGAGAAAAAAGAAAAATAACATGGATATCTGAAAATTTGTCCAAGCATTTTGTGTCTACTATTGCGGATCTGCTAAGCTTTGCTGGCATGGCCACACTGAGGAGGCTCAGGAAGAGGTTTAACCATGCCTTGTTACAGGTCCAGTGATGAAACAGAAGCCATAAGTATTTTATCCTATGCAGCTCTACTCTGTGCTGATACATTCACTGTGTCTGTGAGTTCTCAGGATTCAGATGTCAGGTAAAATCTGGATGAAGGTTCCTTAGTCTCTGTTTCCCCAGGAGAATTACTACACTGCAGCTCTTGATTTTTGTGGGGGCTTTTTTATTGTCTTTGGTTTGGTGGGTGTTTTTTTGTTGTTTTGTTTTGTTTTTTCTTTACAGTGTAGCAAGCACTGCTGACTTGTGCTGCTTTACACATGCAGCTGGATAAGGAGCACAAGGCTGCAGGAGAAGAAGGTGGAAAAAGCTTTCCAGTGGTTGTACTTTAATAGAATTGAGTCAACTCCAGCTGCCAAGTTTCAGTAAGGAAATGAGCATTGTCTATGGTTTTGTTCAATTCAAACAGGTACTGTTAGTTGGGACCTGTAGTGAACAGTGCAGTGAACAATAAGTGCTTTTGGATGTGCATTTATTTGGAAGTTGCAGCAGTGTGTGTTTTGAAATTAGCTTTGCAAAAATGGACACTGGGAAATTAATTGCTTTCTAAATTGTTCTGTTTTACTGGCAATTATTGGATTAGATAACAATGGCATTAGGTTATGCAGAAGTACTAAAGAGAAGTTGTCTAGCTGGCTCTCCCACCTAAAACCATGTGACCACACTTAGTTGTATTTACCTGTAATTTATCTATTACAATCCTGGATGCTCTGGCCTTTTATGCCTGATATCACCACAGGTGGCTCTCAAAGGTCCTGGCAATCCCAGCTCTCTTTTAGTGATGCCTATCAGGTATTTCTGATGGCAAGTAGAGGAGCTTGATGAAAAGCCTGTTGTACTTACTGGCTTTTCTTAGGAAGGACAAATACTTGCCTCAAATATTCACTTGCAATGTAAACTTCAGATAGTGCTTGGTCCCTGAAGGGATTTTGTTTAACATTTTCCAGAGTAGGCAAATTACAATAAAGGAGTCACTAGCATTTCAGCCAGCACTGAGCATAGGTTCAGCCTGTCTGGATGCTCAGATTGCAGTGGATTTCTCAAGGATGCTCCTGTCACAGTCATTGCCACTGGCTGCAGGGGACAGCTTATGGCAGCAGGAAGTCTCACTTAAAGAGCTCAGCTCAGTGTGGTCAGAGTGGAGAGAAAGAGAAACGGTGTGATCAAGCTCTTCCTGGCTCAAGTTTTGGAGTTTATCTATGAGGATTAAATGTGACAAAATAACATTTTAACCTTATGGGAGTGTCCAAATAAATCCAAGACATCTAAAAGTAATTGAGTATTGCAGAAGTAGCAGCTTGTTTGTGGTATTCTGTCTTTCAGCACAAACCACCTGAGGTGACAGATGCATTGAAGTGACTGACTTTAAAAACTGCAGTTGGATGTTTGCCTGCTTTGCTGCTGTTTTCATTATTTTTAGGGATGTGACAAATGAGGACATGGAAAACAGAGGCTGCTGAGAAGACATTGACTCTTCCCAGACAAAATCCCTGGTTATTTCAACAAACAGGGGAACCACTTTTCCAAGCAACAAAATGCAGGAGTGGCAAGGGGAAACATGACTGTGACATATCTTTCTGGGCTGCTTTGTGATCATTATTTATCATTTCAAAGATGTGCTCTGTGTTCATGGCTCTACCAGGGTACTAAGGGAGGCAGGCTCTTGGCTCCAAGCCAGAATGGGTGAAAAAAGGGGTTAGTAAGGAAAGTTCATAGTTTGTTGGGGATGCCAGTTCTCTGCATTTGAGTTTTTAATAGTGTGCATGAATTGGCACAGTAATCCAGGGCTCTGAAGTACAGTATGCCCTTGGTACCCAGACTGGCTGCTGGGGTGATTTCACACCTACACAATATCAGCTGACATTCTGTCATTGAGCCATGCAGCTATTTTACCGCACGGGTACAGTCTTGAATTTTCATGAGATTCTCCCTGTTCTGCTTGAATGAGTTGTGGAAGACTTAAGATGCATCTGCTATTACCAAAAAATTGTCATCTGAGTTTCCTTGAGGTGTTTTACAGAAATGCTGAGTTCTGCAGATGAGGCGTGTTTCAGACGCTTCTTAAATTTGAATTTTTTTTCTTTGTTTCAGTAATATAATGTTTGTGCTAACTGGGATAAAAAGTTTTCTACCAGTGCTAAACATCTTCCATCTCAGATAAAGGTTGTCTTAGAGCATGTGAAAATATTTTTCAGTGCTCAAGCTCACATTTGATAAGTAGAATAACAAGGCACAGCTGCTTCTGCAATTGGACGTTCTCACTGACAGCTTGAAATGCAGCACTATCTCACCCCCCTCTCTCTTTATCATTATTAGTATTGGCTCAAGCTGTGTGACAACAACCAAGGGAATTGAATGCAGCTTATCAGAGGCCAGCCTTTTTCTAGGGAGCTTTGCTTTTCCATACCAGCCTTCTAATGGAGAAATTCCATTCTAGGGTTTTTGGGTGAGGTAGTCCTTTGTAGCTCTCAGCTAAAAATAAGTCCCAAGAATTACAGGCTTTCAACCCATTAGCTCGTAAGAATCGCTAGTATTCACTGTTGCATCATTTTTGGCTGTCATTCAGTACCCAATGACAAGTATTTATTCACCTAGAAGAGGATGGAGAAAGCTACATGGGTTGTGGCTGACATCATGATTCGAGTGAAACTGTTTCAGCTGAAAACGGTTATACCTTTAGCAGTGCGTAACAGCCAAGAATAGTTTTTTTACGCTGAAGGAACCACATGGGGCTATTCTGCATCATGTACTAATATGGGTTTCGCGACTAAAAATAAACTGGTATTTTTAGCTGAAGAAAGTTTGCCTTGAGCTCCTGATTTTTCCATCAGAAGAGTCAAAATATGTATTATCTAATGGGCTTTTTTCTCTGACAGCAGCAACAGCAGCTGCTGCTGCCTCCCAGCGTGACTCCCACGGCAAAGTGTCCTCAGGTCTCCTCCAGTGCCCGGGCAAAACCAGGTCCAGCCCTCGGTGCCTCGGCACTCTGAGTGCTCACACACGGTGGCTTCTCACAGAGTTTCTTGTGGCCATCAATAAAGCTGAACTGCCTCATAGAACCACACAGAGAATACAGATAAGTCTGGGAGCCACATTGTGCCGCTGAGGTCGCCTGTGTGTGAGAGGGACAGCGGCGGGAGGGTGGCAGAATCATGAAAACACGTGGGAAAGATGTGAGCTCATCGAGTCCAGCCTGACTGATCCCCACCTTGTCAACCAGACCAGGGCACTGAGTGCCACGTCCAGGCGTTCCTTGAACACCTCCTGAAACAGTGACTCCACCACGTCCCTTGACAGCCCCTTCCAATGCCTAATTCTGTGAAGAATTTCTTCCTAGTGTCCAACCTAAACCTCACCTGCTGCAGCTTAAGGCCATATTCTCCTGTCCTGTTCCTTGTTCCCTGAGAGCAGATCCCAACCCCCCCGGCTTCACCCTCCTGTGGTAGGGAGATGTGGAGAGCAAGAAGGGTCCCGCTGAGCTTCCTTTTCTTCAGGCTGAGCCCCTCCAGCTCCTTCAGCCGCTCCTCGTAGACTGGTGACCCTTCCTCATCTCTGCTCCCTTCTCTGGACACGTTCCAGCCTCTTAATATCCTTCTTGAATTGAGAGGCCCAAAACTGGAAGCAGGACTGAAGGTGTGGCCTTACCAGTGCCGAGTGGAAGGGGAACTGACTCAGTGATTCCATTACCGGGCGGTTCGAGCAGGGCAGGAGGCGCGGGGACTCCCCCGACACAGCCATGCGCCCGCGCCGCCATCTATCTCCCCTCAGGGCTGTGAGGGGAAGGGGAGGGAGTGGTGCTGCCCGGGCTCGCGCCTCCGGCAGGGGGCGCTGGAGACCCGCCCCTTTCCGCGGTGACGTCACACAGCCGGTGGGCGGGAAGAGCGGCTGCTCATCCGGGTCCCGCGGCAGGGCCTAGGGGCGTGGCCTCGCCCTCACGTGACGCTGCGTGGCGGCGCACCCGCCATCTTGTGTTGTTGGGTTGAGAAGCCGCCGCGGCTGTGAGGGACTCTCCGCCCGGGAGCGCAGGTAACGCCGTCCAGCTGCTGCCCGGCCCCGCCGCTGCCCCGGCCGCCCCCGCCACGCCCCCGCCGCCGCGCGCCCCGTCCGACCACCGGCCCTGCCGGCGGCCTCCGTCCGCCTCGGCTGCTGCAGCACCGAGGCGCCCCGCGGCCTAACCGGGAGGCGAGGCCGCCCAGGGGGGAGGGGGGGTGCGCCTGCAGGGCCCCCCTGCGCTCCCCATGGGCCTCTGCAGGGGTCGTTGGAGCTGGGGCGAGCGAGCCTTGAGCTCTCCGTGCGGGTCCTTGGTACTTGTCAGGCGGCGGCGGGGCGCCCGCGGCTCCTCACCGCCCTCCGGGGCCGTCTCCCCTCGCACTGACCCTTGTGAACTCGCTCGTCCCCTCCCAGCCCAGCGGGAGCGCCGCGGTGAGCCCCGCTTCGAGCACGCCCGGCCCTGTCGGGTTGCACTGGCCGAGGAAGGAGGGAGCTCCGAGCCTTCCCCCGCGCAGGCAGCAGGGTTTGGGAGCAGCGGTGACCGGCAGTGTTTGACTGGAGAGGCCTTGGCAGGCTGAAGAGAGCATCGATCAGAATTGTGTACGTTTGGTATTGATCCAAGACAAGTAGTTTCAGTGTCAACAGAGCACTTACGGCTCTTTCAGTTTTCTGTGATTGCACTTTGAATTGGGACAAGGTGTAGGCCAAAAGGAGGTATTGCCAAGTAGTGCTTCTGGAATAAAAATCCATGTGTTCCCCAGTAACATTCAGTTCAACGTTCCTGGTGTGCTGCTTTTATTGTGATTCTTGAATATCTGTTTGTTTGGGTGGATGGGAAAAGGACTTTTCAATTCTGATTATATTCCTCTAACTTCTTGCTGCTCATTTTATTTTCTTGCTTCAGGAGCTGACTTGGGCAAGTTCCTGGAAAGTACGTGTGAATTTTTATTTTTCTTATGACTCTGCTGGTTGCTTTTGTTCTTAAGAAACTCTTTAATAAACAAAAATTAATTTACTGTTCTGTGAATGGAGCATTTGGTTGATACACAGTGTGATAATTTGAAACCTTTGTAAACAAAATTGGTTGCAGTTGTCACCAAGACAAGCTTTGTTTTGGTATTTTTAAGTTTTGTAATTGGCTGGTGACTGCAGTAGATGATAAGAGCATTATTACTTTGAGGTGTTGGTTTTCTTGCCATGCACTTGAATAGGTATCCCTTGAGCTGATGCTGGTGTGAAAATGTGTGACCTAATTAATCCTGGGGGTGCCAGCAGAAATGCTGGAGTGTCTGTGGCCCCTTCTGCACCTGCTTTGCTCCCCAGGTTCACGTAGTTGTACAAGTCAGTTGATGTCAGTGGTTGTGTGTTGGTGTTAATTTCTCAGTGAACGTGTGATTGAAAATAAAGTTTCTGTCTAATAGCTGGATTAAAGAGAAGGCAGAATTTTAAGCCTGGAAGTTGGGTGTCACCTTTTATGTTGAGACTGATAAATTTCTTCAGTATCTGACAAATACCCCGGTGTAAATACTGCAGTTGGATGGTTTTGAGAACTTCTTAGGCTCCCCCAGCCCCTGGATACAGGAATGTGCCTGGGGACACCTGCTCACTGTATTTCTTTTGGGGTTTTTTTCTGAATGGTTTCTTGAGCCTGTGTTTCAAAGTAAGACCATAGAGCTAAAATGTAATGTGGTTTTGGAGCAGTAATTATTGGTTTCACAGGGTGCTTACAAAAAATATGCTACCACAGTAAAAACCTCTTTTTGTTACAGGTGTCAGCCTTGAGGATCGTAAAATATCCTCAGGTGCTCCAATTAGCATTTTTGCTTGCCTTTCTAAAACATATAGTAAACTAAACTATGATCCCTGTGATTATATAAGTGAAAAAAAATGCTAAATAGATGGTTGGGGACTTTGTAATTAATTTTTTCCTTGCTGTTTTACTGCTTAGTTGGGGAAAAAACTGTGTAAAAAGGGAGTGCAAAGTAGGTTTTGGGCTTTTTAAGGAGTTGAGACTAAGCACCACTGTATCTCTCTGCTATGGAATGAAGTTCTGACACAAACTGGAGTTCCTCATACCTGAATATAAGAAAAAATTCGGCAGTTTAAGATCTATAGATACTTCATTAAAATAAAAATAACCCTAGATGTCAGAGGCCCATGGAACAATTGCTGGGACAGCTGAGTGGCTGAAGGCTTTGCTGGTACATCTCTGTGCTAAAAGATCTTTCTGTTTAAACCTGGAGGGGGAAACACTGGTTCGCAGTAATTGATGAAGATGAGCTGGCCACTGTGATCTGTGCTTTCCCCTTTGGCCTCTCTTCATTTATTTATTTTAATTACTAAGAATGTGAAATGTGATTTTGCCTGCTTTTGTCTGGTCTTGTAAGTTCAAGTAACTATCATATTTACGTTTCTTATTCCTTCATTGAAGTCTTTAAAATTCTTTCCTTAGGACTTTTTAAAGTATCGTATTAAGTTCTCTCTTAGTCTGATTTAGAAAAACCAAAACGTTTTCTAGCAGTTTTTTAAAATTTTTCTGTTTTTCTTACATTTTTCCCTTTCAATGCTTCTGCTTAAAGATTAGTGCAGATCAGCTATGTTTAATTCATGATTATAGATGGAGCTATGGGGCAGAGCAAGGGAGTCTTCTCCCTACAGAGCTTGCTTGAGAGCCATTAGATGCCTTGGTGAGGAGGAACCTTTTTCTTTGTTTACTGAGGAAGCATTTGCCTTGAAAGGGACTCTTTCTTTGTGTGGCATTCTCATAAATTTATTTTAATTCATAGAGTGACATTTGAAATCCAAGGTGTGTGAAATGCTGCAGGGGGATGGGGTTTGCTCTTATGGAAACAAATCGGTTTCCCAGGTTACACTGTCCTTGTATCTCTTGCTCTCAATTCTGGAACGTTTCTTTTTTTGTTTGCATAAAGGATGTGGCTTGAAAGTTACCAGAAGTGAGAAAACTTAGCAAGTTTGCTCAAGGTGTGCCTAAGTTATGGATGGAACTAAGAATTAAGTGCTTTAAGTGACAAGGTCTGTATGCCATTGGCCCTCTTGTGGTTGGTGGTAATATGTGTGTGGATATATATATATATATATATATATATATACACATATATATAACCAGTTCATCATGGGCATGTTTAATACCATTATTTTTTCATGTTTAGCTCAGATGGCAGTTGGAGATTGTAGCAGGCTGAGGTCTTTGCATTGCTTTGTTAGGAGCTGAGATTGCCACTGTGTGTTGATTACAAAACATGTCGACTTCTCTTTTTTTGTAGAGGGAGGATTTTCATTCCATTTTCTCTAAAGGTGATTAAACATCCTTGAATTTAGACACTGTAGAGATGGCTTGATGCCTGCATGGGAAACTAGGCTACCATTGAAATTTTTGTCTTTGTCTCTCTTCTTTTTTTTTTTTTTTTCCTATTTTTTAATGGCAAAGATACATAGAATTCTTTTGATGCATCTGAGGTTTTTCCCAAGCATGAAATCGAAGTGTGTTTTTTCAGGAGTGAGCCTCTCCTGTAATCCTTAAAGCTTGTAACATAGAAGCTGGATATGTAGACCTCAGGATTATAGAGAAAGCAGAAAGAATCCCATGAACTGTTGTAGAGTGTATAGGTCAATGAAAAATTTTGATAGATATTTAGAGAATTGTTTTAAAATAGTGTGTTGTTGACTGCTTTTTGGATCACTTACTAATTTTTGATCTCAATTATTAAAACCGCATTATCATAATTCTGTCTTTGACCATATGTTAAAAAAAATCCAGGGAAATAAAGAACAGTAACTTGATGGCTTCAGTCAGTCTGCTTGTATATGTAATTTGCTATTCTAAACAGATAACAAGCTTACATATACCATTACAAAAACTGGTTAGAAAGATGTTTGTACTGTTAAATAGCTATTATTCCAGTGAAAGTAAGCATGATGCACTGCAGTTTGTGAAGTGTCCTGTTACTTGAAATTTTGCCTTTTTTATTCAGTAGAGAAATACTTGTTTCAGGTTCTGGTTGCAATGAAACAGCTTTTCTATGTTCCTTCTCTTCCTGATAATAAATGTGAATGGCATTCTGTTAGTAGTATTTTATGATAAAGATACTGGCTTGTGTGACTGGGAGACTCGGGGACTGTGGATGTCCATGGGTAGATGAGTTTAGTGAGTGCAGATGGGATCCATGTGTGGTGGTGTCCATTCAGACTGGAAAAAACAAGGGAGAGACACGCTCTAGACACTCTGGAGATGGCTTTGGGTGAAGTTTTGTGGTGATGGCTGAATTTACATGCCTTCAGCATTAGTCAGAATGTTGTGTGGCAAGGAGTTGGTTTGGCTGGCAAGTAATGGATTTATAAACTGGGTTTATTTTTTTTTTTTTTGAGCCACGTGTGTTAGAATCTGAGGATGATTTAGTTGGAAGAGTCTTCGGTGGTTGTCTGCTCCAGCCTCCTGCACAAAGCAGGGCTGACGTCAGTGTTAGACTGTGTGACAGAAAGTGAGTGAGGCTGATCATGGAATAGCATATGGCAAGGTTTTTATGTAAAAACATTTCATAACTTGTCTTAATAAATCAGAGGCCCCATTCAGCCACCATTAAAACCAGTGGAAGCTTTTATGGTAGGCTTACTTAATGCTGAATCATCTGCATATGTGATGATCTCTGTAATATAAGTTTTAAGAGTGCTAATGCCAGGATGAGGCTAACATTATAAGTGAATTTACAAAGATATGGTTCTTAGATCAAAACAAGTGAATTTTGCAAAAATGGATAAGCTATTAGAAAGTTTTGTAGTTCATTTGTAGTATGCAGTCTGATACACACTCTGATTTTCTATATTAGAATATTTTATTAAACACTCACTGTTGAATATTTGTTTCCTGAAGCATAGGATGTCGCAAAACTGCAAGAGCAGGGAACCTTAAGGAACAGAGTACGAGGGGAGGGAGAGAACTTCCAAAGCCTAAAGAAGCTGGTAATTTAAATAACATTTTAGAAACGAGTTCCTGAACCCTCTCAGCAATCCACATCTGTTAATTCAGTGTTTGTTTTCAGTGAATGTAGTCTGAAGCTGTGTTCTCCCACTTTGAAAATACGTGTGGGCTATATAATGTGTGTGATGAGTGGGAGAGAGGTGGTGGTGTGGGGTTTTGGTTGCATTCACAGTCTGGCTTCTGCCCTTGCTGGGGAGCAGGAAGACAGACTTGGCATCTTGATCTGTCGTGCCTTGTGGAAGGGCACAGATGAAACAGTTATCTACCAGCAAGTTTTCCATGTGCAAGGAACACAGATGTGGAAGTGATTTTTTTTTTTTTTTTTTTTTTTTTTTAGCTAGAAAGTAAGCACTTGCAGGATTTTGGGATAGGATTTGGAATGAGAAGCATTTGTGTTCCAGCCAGTGGCAAGGCCAAGGGTGTGGTTCCCTGACTCTGCTTGGAGCTTAATCGTTGGTGTCTGCCTTTGGCTGAGAGTCTGGTAATAAAGGTGGAGGTCACACTGTTCTGGTGGGGGGAGTTGGAAAAGCCTTCACATTTGGCTGTGTGCAGGTGAAACAAGAAGTGGGATAGCTCTCCAGCCTGCCCCTAACCACCAAGTTCACAATAGTAGGTAGGAAAGGAGGAGAGCACCTGGAATTGTTACTTAATGTTCTAAATTTTTCTTGGGTTTTGTTATTAGGTGTGTAGGTCTTGTTAGTCTCTTTGTTATTTTTATCCTTGAAGGGCTATTGTGTTTGTTATTCTATACTAGAGTGCAACATGTTGCAAGCTGTGGTGCTTCATAAAGTTTTAGGCACATCTGTGCAGTGAGCAGAGGAGTGCCAATTGGAAAGTGCCGTTTGAGGTAGTCATGGACAATTTTTGATCAGAAACTGCCAAGAGATTTAAATACTTTTGCAAGGGTTTGAGACAGGGAGGTTGTAAGATTTCAAGTGATCTAGAAATGTAAGTGTAATAACAGAGGCGTGCATAGTTTCTGGAGAAGTGGATGGTTTGGACATTGCTCCCCTAGGAAAAACTTTCTGGTGTGTGGGTAGATAGGCCCTGGAAAATCCACTGCCTTTATCAGGAATCAGGTTTGGTAAGCCAGAAGGGAGTCCTGTGACTTGCCTGACATCTTGTATAATGTGAGTAATATATTTTTAAATTAATTTTCTGTTTAAACTGCAACATACTTACTAGAAAAATCATTTCACAATGATCTAAAACCAGCTAACTTTGTTGATTATCTCTGAATGTTTTGCTTCAGTCCCTTTACTGAATATACTTGGGTCTTCTAATGTTTTTACCTGAGTGATCATTTATGCATTAAGATACTTTTTTTTTTTTTTTTTTCAAAGCTCAAAAAATAGAGCTTTAGTATGTTGTTGGAATTTTTTTCTTCTCACTGTAGGGCATGTCTGTCAGGTTGTATCAATTTTTGAACACCTGATTTATCAGCTCTTTTGCCTCTTACAGCACAAAGGATGCTGTATCCCTTCAGTGGTAAAATTTGGTGTATCTTTATCCTGCATTTTGTTTTTCTAGGCTAAGTGTGTTTTGTTAGGTCTTCTAGTCTTAGTTGTGTCTTATATTCCTTTTCAGTTGATTAGTGCCATAAATCTCAGCATAGTTTCAGCACTGTGTTTTTCCAGAATAGTCTTCATTTCTTATGTATCACCTGTGTTTTGTGCTTGGGAGTCTCTTGACTGCCTTATTCAGTGCAACCTGCTATACTGGCCTGAGTCACTGAATAATTCATGGTGTTACTATTGATGATGTGTTGTTTCCATTATTTACCATATCCATCCTTAGGTTTTAGAAATTTTGTGGCCAGTGTTACAGACTCTGTAGAAGATAGCTTCTTACATTTTACTTGGTTTTGAGAATTTTGTTCTGAGGTGGGTTGTTGTAGATTATTTAGAAGAAAAATTAAGTTGTGATGATTTGAGACTTTTTGTGTGGTTCTGAATTACTTTGTCCTTTTTAACGTTCTACTGAATTGAAATGTTCTGCAGAAGTTAAAATTTATCTACTTGCTCAAGCAATGACATTTTTGCTCTTATAAAAGTGTGTTTTGATTGCAGGTCTTCCATAAATCTGTGTTGCCTGGCCTTAATTATGTCAGTGTCCTTTAATCAGTGTTGTCTGCTTTAGCCAGTGATTTAATATCAAACAGGTTGTGAGCCACCTGAGTCATCCTGTTTACCATTGTACTTCAAAGGTGGCTTGCATATAGTTGTGGATCATCTTTAATATTTCAAGAATTAGAGAAAATCAGCATTAATTATTCAATCAACCTGTTATTTTTTAAAAAAACAGTTACTTGCACTGATGTTAGCTAGCTCTAGTAGTAGTGCCTATGGAATGTTTTCTTGCTTGTGGAAGGTGAGGTTTTCTCATCTTGGTGTAATGTGGCAGAACACTGCTGTTGAATTCCTTCTCCATATTTATTTAAGGAGAACCCATTTGTTTGCACTTAAGTTTGCTCATGTTGGATTTCTGTTGTGTTCTTTGGTTCTCACATTTTCATCTAATTTATAGGTTTAAAAGACTTTCAGATGTACAGTAGCAACAGAACTACCCTGAAAGGGAAAGGATACTTTTCTTTCTAAACATCTCTGGTTGAAAATAGACCATTTAAAAATATAACAGCTGTGTATAGGTAGGATCAGTGGGTATATATTTTTTTTCAAGGTTTAGGTTTCCAAAGTTAATAAAAAACCGAAGCAGATAGTGGCCCCAAAGCTATAAATTACAATGGCAGTCCAAATCTTTAATTTGTTTTTTTGTCTGCAGAAAAGATTAGATGGTCAGACCTGAATGCAGCCATTGCCTAGGCTTAACTTGAAATCCTTAGAAACCACTGTCTTGATAGTCTCTACCCAGAACAGCAGAACATCTTGGTGAGACAGATAGTCATGTGCTGCCAGCTGAGAGAATTCTGTAATGGAAATGTAGAAATTTAACATTGCCTGAAAATCTTAATGCTGGTGCCCATCAGTAACAAATGAACCTTAAATGGCTATTACATGAGGTTGAGCAAAGTCTGGAAAACATGGTCGTTTGATCTGTCAAATCTCTGAAAACAGCTTTTTGTCTAGATACTGATTAGCTAACTGTATGTTTTAAATAAGGTACCAGAGCTTATGGGCAGAGTGTGCCACAGTAATTGTAGACCTTCAACTGAAACATCTTATGCATTTTAACACATAAATCTAGCTAGCAGAATCAAGTTCTGGCTTGTGTCTGTAGCAGATGTTTGAGAGCTTTAATACGTTTTTAAGCTACTAAATAGTGAGCTTGAAAAATAATTGAAGAAACTGTAAGCTTGGTAAAATAACTATTGTTCCTGAAGTGAACCAGTGAAATGAGTGTTGCTTCTGCATGTATAATATTCCCTGGTAATTGTGAGTGAAAGCTACTTAAAGGCTTCATGTTATTGGATTACAGTTTGTGTCTGTTCAGAGGGTGGAATTCTGACTTTCCAAGTACTAAACAGCTGACAAAACAGGGTGGTTTTTTCCCCCCCTTGCCAGCCTGCAGCTTGTTAGTGGGATTGATAAGATTTCTTCTCTTTTCACTCCTGCATGCTGAGGGCAGGTTGGTGGCTGGTTGTGGCTGTCACCTCAGGAAAATGGGGTCCCAATTCCAGTTTGAGAGCCAGTTCCATTTTTCCCTAAAAATGTGCAGGAAAACCCCAACTGTTTGTAGAGTTGCACTGGCACCTTGATCAAATCCTGACCTTATTTGAAGAAAACTTTGGAAAAATGTTCCTGTTTGGAGGAGGGGTGGGAAGCACCTTGGCCCAGCATTGACGTTAACTGACCATTATCAAAATACTGCCTCAGTTTCTTACTTCTGCTTGAGGCTGCCTGTGTGTTCTCTGTCCACATAAAATTTGTGGCTGTGAAGATTCCTCAATCAACAGCCTTTGGTTTGTAGAAAACCTCAACTCAGAAAACTATCTGTTCAGAAAAGGGGGAAAAGGGGCTTTTCCCTCATCAAATCATATAAAGGAGAAAATATCAGGTGTATATAATTTTTGTAATTTGCTGTCCATGATTAATAAGGAAACAACATTTTAATAAAGACCAAAATCAACATTGCTGTTGCTAAAATGATCTAGATAATAAAGATGTGATAAATTCACACCTTTTGCTTAGGCCAGAATGGTTAAGTTTGTGACCTGATCATTCATTCCCTTCTCTGAATTCCTTATCCTTTTTCTTGCTCCACCCTGACTTTTTGCGTCCTGTGATGCAAGTGCTGCCTTGTCCACTCTAACTTGCCTTTCCAGTTAGTACAGCTTCTCCTGCACATACACAAGTCAGGTGTGGTGTGTACCCACTGTCAGATGTTCCTCTCAGTTTGGTTTCCATGCTCTCCCCTTTTGCCTGCCACTTTGAGAGCCAGTGGAAGCAGCACAGGGTTTGTACTCCTCGTGTTTCATCTGCTCTGATGTGGCTTTAGTGTTTTCCTCTGGTGCACTTGCTGTCCTAGCTTTCTTGCGCCTTTTCCCTGTTCTCTGCTGCCCTCCTCCCAAATCATTGCCCATTTCCAGGGTGCCTCTTGTTCAACATGTTTCTCTCAGCCTTGGCTGTAATTTCTTTTACATGTATGTTTTATTTCTAGGTAGTGTTCTCTGTTCATTTCACCTGTCACACCTATTCAGATCATCTGCACATCTGTTTTGTTCTGTTTTAGGGGGGATATATTCAGTACAATTCCATTCACTTATAGTGATTTTGTTTTCAGTTCACAATTCATACAATCAGAATTTCTAGGGGTGGATTAACTTACCTGAATGAATAGAGAAGAGGAAGCATTCACAAAACAAAGTGCAGTGGCCAGAATGAGGGCTAGGGAAAACTATTTAGCAGCTCACTGGAATGAGACTACCTTCTTGTAGGTGCTAAGCTGCTAAGGAGTCTAGTAGAGAAACACCATCCTCAGTTTTTTGAGAAGGTAATGCAGAGTCTGAAGAGTGGGGCCGAGTGCATCCAGCACCAGTGAACAGCTTGATCCTAACTGGGTTTTAATGCTTTGTTCTTGTATTTGATCCTTTTAAGCTGTGTTTTCATTGTTTAACCCTGAGTGCCATCCTTTTTGGTATTGCTGATACTAGACTAGCTTTGGTGTTAGGAGTTAACGATCCCAGGTTCCCTGGTGGTGCACATGGATTGATCTGAAAACTCCCCACGCCCAGCAGAAGGATTCCAGGAGGTGGAGGGACAGCCATCCTGTTAAGGCTACTAGGAATTGTGTTAGAGGCTTGTCTCTGCCCAAGTGTGCATGATCGTTTACTTGAATTGCCCCACAGTATTTTCTCTTGTGGCTGCTGCATGTTGTCTTTGGGTAACTCACCTTTTATTTTGATATGCAGGATGATGAATGGATATACCTTGAATGTTCTAATGAGCTGTCAGCTGCTTCTAAAAGGCAACTCAGACCAAAATCACCTCAGACTAGGCTTGTGAGAATATCTGGGTATTTTTTTATTAGCTTTTGGTGCAGGTAGTAGGGATAATTCCATTTCATTGTGTATTATTATTCTGAAAATAAAAACATTAGGATGTGTGTATAAATTACTTTGTATATGGGACAAAGATTATATGCCATGTTGGTAAAATGTGTAAGCCAAATGTTAGGTGGTGGGCTTAGGCTGCAGGGAGTTTTAGAAGTATTAGTAATTTTATGCCCAAAATATTTGGGTAAAATTGGCTCAAGCAGTTTTAGCATATTTGGTTTTAGTATGTTTTGTCATTTTCTCGCTTTGAAGGTCTTGATTTATTTTCTTTAATGTTGTTATTTCTGTGGAACGTATATAAGGAAAAAAGTTTCCTTCGTTTCATTTTGTCGTGTTTTTTTCAGTAATTAATGCCGTTTCCACCTTTGTGTTCCTGGATTTTGTTTTTCTTTTCCATCATCTTTTCATGCAAAGCATAGACGAGCTCATGGGCTTCCTTATTTGGTCCCTGGATCTGCTAAGGGAGGTGCTTTCAATACAGCAAAGTTCCCTCCCTGACATTATGAGTTCTTGAAGTCTAATCAACCAGTGTCTGCAGATGATGCTTCAAATTCTTCTTGCCTTGGGCTTTATCTACAATATGTTTGGTTTTTAAAAAAACCAAATTATCTTCCTGTGCAAATTTGGATTTGACTGCTGCTGGAAGGAAAGAGGAGCTGCATTTATTGTGTGAAAAGACACTTCTCCAGAACTGCCTGGACTGGACTTGGTTCTGTCAGGGAAAAGTTCATAGCCTTATGTTAGTCTTGTTCTTTCCCTCCTGTATGGCTTCATCTGATCTTTTCCATACACTCTGGATATGTAAAAACTTGACCTGAGTTTTGCTAGTGTCTGCAGAACCTGCCGTGGATAATAGCAATGAAGTTAGCTGAAGTCTGAAGTTATGCTATGCATTGTTTTTGTTTAATTAAACCAAGAATGGAAGAATTTTCATTTGCCTGCAGAATTTTGGGGGATGTTGTAGCATTGGATGTACTCAATCTTTAGAAGGCTTATTTTTCAAGAATGAGCAGTGGAAAATTCTTGAATACTCTGCCACTCAGCTGGCAAATCTCTCTTGCTCTAATTCTAGTGGGGTTTTTATCCTCTTGTAATTGTCAGGAAGCAGCAATTCTGTTAATTAAGCATTACTGTTCTTAGAGAAGAGGATTATGCATCAAGTCCTCAGTGTTTGTACAAATTGTTTCCTCATACCCTAATCCAGTGTCCTGTTTGAGCTGTTAAAAGAGGGATTTAGGGAAGAAATCTTGATGCAGTTTCTCCTGTATTACTAAATGAATCTGTGGTGGAAAGCTGAAATGGATTCCTTAAAAAAAAAATTCAGTGTAGTCAATTTTTCCACTTTTTTGCATGACCAGGTGTGCTTTTGTATTTTGAGTTAATCTGTGAAGGGCTGTATCAATCTAGCTGTTTTCATAATAAATATTTCTATTTTTCAGGTTCACACTTTTTAAAAAAGAGGAATAGAACAGGAAAAAATGGCAGCAGAAACTCAGACACTTAACTTTGGGCCTGAATGGTAAGTTTTGTCTGTTTTGTCAGACACCAGAACTTGTCTAAAAGAATTTTTTTCCCTTTGGAGCAGAATTGATTATGGCACTGAATGGGATATGTCTTTGGTATTTTGTCCTCCTTCATCTCAGTCCTTGGCCTGTGATCTAAAGCAGTATTATAAAATTAGTCTTCATTTTGTGAATTGGCATTGTGTATGAATTGAGTCGGGTTTCTTGTTATGTTAATGCATAATATTTACCTTGCTGCCAAGTATTTGAGGGAGGAATGATGTTTATGATCTCAGAGGTATGCACAGAATAATTGAAGATGTACTTAATCAGTCTTTCTATGCAATGCGTGTTAATAAGGAAGTTCTTAAACTCTGTTCACTATGCTTAAATCTATAACTAAGCAAGCATTTCCCTGCTTTTAAACAATCCAATCCCTGTATGGAATATGGTGTAAGTGTGAGTTTTGTGTCAGTGTCCTGCACGTTTCTATTGAAAAGATTTAGTAAAGGAGAGCTGTTGTGTTCAGGGGAATCCATGCTGTCATATAATTTTGTCAGCTATTGGTTTTACAGCTTGTCTGATGTGCATTGTCCTGGCTTTTGCTAAAGAGCAGTTGCACAGGTGTGATTATTCAGTATTTGTTCCAATTTCTTTTTAAAGGACTGGTGACTTCATTTACAAACAAGAATTCAGAGTGGTGTGGTTTCTGAAGAGTGATTGATCCCCAAGTGTTTGAGTGGGAATGTGAGTGGTTATAGGAAACACAGTTGCTGTATGGCATATGATAGAACTGTTACTTGAATAGCATTCACTTTTGCTGACACATTTCTATACACAATGTACAGAAATTGGAGAGGATTCAGTGGAGAAGTAAGATATGATTTGCAGCCTATGAAACAATGAGAGCTCAGTCTGTTTTGTTAGAATGAAAGAAGGTTAAAGAATGAATTTATCAATATCTCTAAATATATGCACCAGGCAGATATCTTGTGCTGGAGTGCTTGTCAGTGTAAAAGACAGATATGATTAGATTCTTGATGGATGGAAGCCAAAATTATATTAAAAAAAGAGAAAGGGGAAGACAATTCTAAAAAAAAGCATGTATTTCAACAGTAACTTAGTTGCTGTGTTGTAGTGAGGGGACTGTCATAATAAGTCTCCAGCTAGTTCAAAAACCACACCACATTAGATTATGTATGGAAGCATATATTATACTTCAGTGAATTAGTTTATTTTTACAGTAATAATGGAACATAAGTTTTTTAGTTTTTCTTTCGGGTTGTGGTATAGTCACATAAGTTGCTGTGTCATTTAACAGTGAAACTCTGGGTGACATTTGATCTGATTGATGTTGATCATTGCACTGAACAATCAAATCCTTTAATTCTTCTGCAGGCAGTTTGTTTGGAAGTGATATGTAGGGGAACTGCCACAGGGTGGCACCAAACTAAAAAAAATAAGATCAACTTTTGATTTATTTCTTTCTTTTCTGTTTAAAGAGCAATAAAACGGATCAAAGCATGCTTCAGTAATTAGGTGAAAGGTAGCCTCTGAATCACCATTTTAGTTTATAGCTACTTGCCTTCTAAGGATTACTGAGAACAGCTTTTACTGTTTTACTTCTCTAAGTTGTGCATCAGAGGATGTAAGAAAATGGGCAGGATTTTATTTCTTGACATACATATCCTTTTGTAAAACATTTTTCCAACTTAAAAATACCAAATATTTGGGTAGCTGGGGAGGTGGCTGTGTAGAATGAGACTAATTCACCTGCAGAGTGGGAATAAAGTACAACAGTAAGATCCTACCTGCAGGAAGTCGAGTAACTTACCTGTGTGGGATGGGAACAAATGTGGTAGCATAAATAAGATTTATTAGATTGCTAATTCCAATGTCTCCAAAATAGAGTGTCACAATATTTTGTACATATATTTATTTTATTTTTTTTATTGATAGTCCAAGTTAGATGATGTATGCACTCTTTTTAAAAAAAAAAAAAGCCATAAATTTTAACTTGTGGAAAAGAGACTTGTGCTAAGGAAGGATTCCAGAGACACAAGAACAAACTTTGATGTAAAATTTACTGTGCTCTTCTGTTAAACTTCATGAAATCTCAGAATCAAGTCTTTCCTTAGCTTAATATTTGCTGCACTCTCCTAGCATGGTAAGAATTTTTCTTGGCAAGAGGAAGCTGTTGTCATTAAGATGTCCCACTGATTTGTGTGCAGCCTGTGTAAATAGCTGAGGCAAGGATTTAGGTGGGGCATAGCTGGCTTGCTGTATAGTCAACATAAGAGTTTTCCTGGGGCAAGTTGAATTCCTTCACATGCTCTTAGGAGTTTTTTCTTTCTTACTCACCTGGCTGTGGGTGAAGCAAGAGAGGTTCTTCTGCTCTTCCTATTGAAGCTGAGATTTAGAGTTTTGTAGTTAAACTATTAATGTCTTTGCTTTCAGTATTGGATTTACTTTGCTTGTGTCAAATCTGTAAATATGCAGAGGGATGGTAGCACAGGTGAAGATACCCCTAATTCAGTTTTCATTGTTTTTCTGCTTTTCTTTAGGCTGAGAGCTTTGTCTAGTGGCGGGAGCGTGACATCCCCTCCTCTGTCTCCGGCTTTGCCGAAGTACAAACTAGCAGACTATCGCTATGGGAGAGAAGAAATGTTGGCACTTTTTCTTAAGGATAATAAGGTGAGTCAGAAGAGGAAGGCGGCCTGATGTGTGTGTTCCTAATGACAGTCCTGTGATTAGGAATAATTGTTTGTATTTTGTGATTATGGACAAAGAAATCGTGTATCCCTTGCAATCCCAGAATGAAGAAGGCTGGTGGTGAGGGGAGTTTTAATGTGTGCACTTGTTTGATTGCACTTCTGCCAGATTTAGTGTGTTTTCGGCATTTTTGTTCGTTTGTATTTTTGTTTGTGTGGTGGGTTTTTCTTTTCCCCACATTTTAGGGGTAACTTCCTGTACCCCAGAGAACAAAAAAACCTGATTGCCATATTCAGTCCCTCTGCCACAGATGACTGAGGGTTAAAAGCTCTGTGCAGCTGTGCAGATTTGCTTGCCTCAGTAGGATTTCATTTAATGTAGTGCATAATAGTTATTTGATTCAGCTGCAAAGTCAGGCACTAAATCATATGAGCAGATCTTGTGGAAAAAAAACCAAGAGGTCTCTATTTGTCCCATTTTAAGTCAGTTCACTTTAGCAGGTAATTAGCCCAATTGAGAACAGTCCTCAGGTAGCTCATGTCTCTGGACACAGAAACAATGGCATGTAATGCATAAGAACAGTATAGAAAATCTGGTTTCACTTCAAACAAAGTTTCTCAGTGATGTAAAAGATGATATAAAATTTAAGAGCTCTTTCAGGCAAATGATTAATACAATTTGCAGTTGTAAACATTGGGATTTTTTTAAGATGGTGACAGTGGTTAGTTTATTGTTGTATCAGACTTGGAAGTCTGAATTCCCCTGAGAGCTTAGCCTTGAGGGAAGGGAGGGAGGGACTGCAAGAAATGACATCAGGGTTGTACCTTGAGCTTGGAATGGAGATGTGCACACACAGCTTCATGTTTCTGCCCTGCCTTGGCTGTGCTGTCATTCTCATACAACACTGGGAGCCCTGCATTGCTTAAATATAGATTTAAGGGCATTGAATGACAAAGATTTTTCTAAGTCTGTTAAATGTGGTATAGCTTAAAGCCACACTTTAGCATGCAGAATTCTCCTATTCAACTTCAGGAAACTGATTTAAATCTTGATGTTATGCTTGAATAGGTCAGCCAGTCAGAAGTCATTGTTTTATTGCAGTTTGTGTTTGTCAGATGATGCTGAGGCCCCTGCTCTTGGGGCTGATTCAGAACAACCCTCAAATATCCTGTGTTACAGGAAGTTCTCTGATCATTATAAATAGTCCAAAAGAATATTTTCTTCCTATATGTTTGCCAGAAGGGCATTATGATTAGACTGTCTTT
>VRYO01001147.1:369137-422675 GCA_009812075.1 Sialia sialis | reverse complement strand
TTTTTTTAATATCCACATATTTTCAGGGTGTTGAGTGATTCTGATTATGAAGGCTGAGAAGACTTGACAGTGGTTCTAGTCAGCTAGTAGATGTCAGCAATACTTTTAAGCTTTTGGATCTCTAATCAAAAGAGAGACTGAAAGCAGGAAGACTTCTGCTAGCATATATCTAGATGAAAAAATGTCTTTAGTGTAATGAATTAAATATTTTTGGAGCAGTTATCCATTGGCATAATTGCAGCTCACTTGACTGTAATTGGAGGTTCTTGCCCACATTCTCAAGGTCATATCTACTGATGAAGCTTCTGACTCAAAATCATTTGCCTTTTTTTTTCCCCCCCTCTCTTGATTGGTTGTAGATTGGAGTTGCTTACTTTAAATCAAATACAACCTCAGTACTGTAGGTGGTAGTTTTGTTAATTAAAAATCTGGCTATAAAAATACGTTGAAGTTAAAAGCAGAAAAGCAGCAGTTTTTAATTTATCAGATGAAGTGTTGCTTGATTTGGATTTCAGCTGCAGTGGTATGTAAGTTGGAGTTCTGATGTCTTTGGTTTTGTGTGGGTAGGTGATGCTTTGGATACCTTGTTTATAAGAATTATTTTTTTTTTTTCCTGAGGGTTGTAAATTTGCAGCAGAGTTATACCCACCCCCAAAAGGAGTTAATGGCAATACTGGGTAGATGGAGACAGAAGAATAAAATTTTTTGTGTGAATCAGTGTGTGTGGCATCATCCCTGAAATGGAAATACTTGCATATAGTAAAATCATCTTTTTCTTTCATACAGATACCTTCAGACCTTCTGGATAAGGAATTTTTGCCTATTTTACAAGAGGAGCCCCTGCCACCACTGGCACTTGTACCTTTTACAGAAGAAGAACAGGTTTGTATTTTTTTTAATCTTTAGATTGGTATTATTCTAAAGATATAATTAAAAGTATGTTCCATTAAGAAAAACAGTAAAATTCGATTAGTAGATCTCCGAGTGTACTAGTTAGAAAGCAAACCAGTGGAAGATTCTGAGTCAGAACTACAATTTAATAGGAAAATGAAAATAAAAGCAATAGAACAGAAACTCTGACTTAAACTGACAGTCAGATTAGGATCTGACCCCCTGTTGGTCAGGGTGGTGGTAGCAGTCCCATTGGGAGTGATAGATACGGTTTTGTTGAAGCTGTGATCCTGCAGAAAGATCTGGTCATTCTCTGGAGCTCCAGTGCTGGTTATTGAGCTCTTGTCCTTTGGGAATCAAGTGGTAGTGCTCTCCTGGTGTTTCAAACCTCAGATTATATAAAGGTAGGGATGTTTGGTTCATCCACCTGGGTGGACATCTCACAATGGGATGATCTAATTCTGAGTCAGGGTCCTGGGAGGCAGACCTTGATGGCCCTTTAGGGGAGAGAGTACCCTCAGGAGGAGTTAGCATGAGTCATGAAGGAGATAAAGAGCACTGCCTCACCTATTTTAACAGTTTATGGAGGTGGTAATAGAATACATAGCTTTGGTTACACCTTTTTGTTATAACCTAGGACTCAGAGACAGAAATTGTGAAAGCATGCTGTGTCAGCATCAAGTTTAAATTCTATCCATGCTCAATTACTGCCTTAAATTTGAAAAAATTTTTTTTCATCCAGTGTTCTCTTGAAAGTAAACAAGTTGTTACATCCAGGATCACCAGTGGGAAGTGTTACCTGTTTTTTAAGTATGCACCATTTTCAGAGCAGTGACATTTTCTACAGTTTTTTACCACCCTCTCTTTGGTAACCAGAGAGTTGCAAAAGTGGCTGAGTTCTGTAGCCTCAGTTATGTGTTCTTTAGAGAAGTGCTGAAATTTTTTGACTGTTAACATTTATTAAGAAGATGCAATAGTGTTAACTGCTCTGTATACAAGCAGTTGCTTGTCTATAGATATATAACCACATGGAGATGGTTAAGGTGAGAGTGAGATAGTTAGTCCATATGGATTCCATTTCAAGGATGATGGGTCTGGGTGGTGTGAAAGCTCTCGCTTTAAATTTGATTCCAAATGGAGAAAACTGCCCATCTTCTCTGGATAAGTGCTTCTGACTTCTGACTCTGAAGTGATTTCATCTTTCTGGCTGTCAGAACTTTTGATTTTGCAGTTGCTGATTTGTCATGTTTCTTAGCACTTTCCTTACTTCATAATACTGTAGTTTGGGTTTTTCTGTTTCTTTTGTTATAGGAAGCTGAGTATTTTTGCTAGCTTGAGTAATTTGATTTTTCAGAGGTGGGTAGTATTACTATTAATTTCTTAATATATCAGAGCATCCTTCTTCCTTTGCCTGCCCCAGGCTGTTGTGTTTTTGAATTTTTAATTTCATTTTGTGCCCGGGTGCTTTGGCAAATCCTCTTCATTTCTTCTCTGTTTTTTTCTTCCTCTTCAGAGTTGTGTGTCCATAGGATGCTGTCATTTTACACAAGATACTGATGGTTTAGTTTTTAATCAGCAGTTCTGTTTGGGTTCACGTGGATACACTTTAAACACTTCATGTCATAGTCTTAAAAGGCAGCTGAGATTGAGACTGTGTTTTTATGGGAAGTTTTGGCTCCTATTCTTGAGTAGTAAAAGAAGGGATTCAGGAGCAAGCCCCAGAAATGGTTAGCCAGACATACCTAGACGTTGAACCTTTGTATAAATATCTTTAGGTATATTCTTCTGGGCTGATGCATAGTGAAGTCTTTCAGGGAGGACTACAGGCCTTTTACCGTTTAAGGGGATGCTGACTTGTCAAGATCCTCTCTGTGAGGAGTAACATGAGTTGAAGGCTATGGTATTGAAAGTGTGCTAAGTACAGATGAGATGGTAGATGCTGCTGAGCTTCAGGGATAGGTGTGGTCCTCTGCTGCAGTGCCCAGTGTTTCAACAGTCCTGAAGAGTTGGTGTACACCATATCGCTGCTTTTTCCTGCTCCTTCTCACCTATACAGGAGCCTTTAAGCAGTGTAACAGCTCTCTAAAACCTCCACAGAAATCATAATCTGAAAGAAGAGGTCCATATTATATTCCCTTTTTTAGAAAACTTTTCTTTTAATGTTTTTTTGGGGAACCTGGAGGATGTGAATAATCTGGTTTTTCATGTCTTTTTTTCCCCCCAGTCTTCATGACTGATTCAAGATACCAAGGGAATAGCATTTTTTAATGTTAGAAATTCTGGTGTTTGTTCCCCATGACAACTTTGTTTATCATTAAGGATCATGTTCAGAAGTGATCTTCATGTGAATATTAATGGATTTGCCGCTAGCTGTGGTGCAGGAAAGTTCTTACAATTACGATTGATAAAAGAGTTTAAACCTGGTTACTCCCTCCATGAATACTTAGGATAGAATTGTTGTCTCAGAACTTGAGGAGCAGGGCTTTGGGAGTCCTTAGAAGAGAGACTGATCAGAACACTGGTTGTTCAGTTGCAGCTGAGCCTCTCAGGATTGCTTTGGCTTTCAATTCAGAACAATTCCTGCTGTGTTACACACCTGATGGTGCTGCAGTTGTATGTGTACTACAGGAAGAACTTGTCTCAAACTGATTTAAAGGTGTATTATCTAGGGATGGTTGACAGATCATGTCAGCTATGTTAATTTAAACTTACATGTGTTCAGTCTTGTAGTATTTAATTAGATATTTAAGGCTACAGTGTTCCCTGTAATGGGACATGGACCTGCTTTGGATAGAAGTGGTGGTTCTTTTTATGTAAAATGTTACTTTTCTGAAGTTATTGAACTAACTAGAGTTTAACTGATTCACTTAAGGTAATGAAATATACTTGTGATCATATATTTGTCTAAAATGTGTTTCCACAGTAGTGTCTGTTGAAGCAAAGAAGCTTTCTGCAGATGGCTTTAACAGGGCTTTACACCACAGAGCATGGGCAATGCACAGGAAATGTTCCTTTCCCTTTTCCCCTGCTCCACTTTTTCCTGTTTTTATTAGGGCAGAATTTGGTTGTCTTAATCTTACCTGATTGCATAATAAGGGAGGCTCAAACTCTTGCTGAACATGATGGAGATCGTTTTGTATCATGCTTGGTTATTTTCCTGACATCTCTTTCCTAAGACATCTTCATTTGCTGCTAGAACTGTTTTGCGCCAGCATTGTTCTTCAGTGTGCGTTGTTAGCAGTGGTCATTGAAGGAAGACACTGATCAATAGTAGGGCAATTTTTGTTTTTTTGACTTTGCTTTTCTATAGCTTGCTGTGATCCTACCATGTGGGTTATTACCACTATACCTTCACTGCAGCAGGCTCTACAGAGGGGAGGGAGAAGTTAATCAGAGTTCAGGTAGACAAGTCAAATTAAAAATGAATTGGGAAAGAAAATAAGATTATTATTTTGTTCTTACAGGAAGAATAACGCATAAAAAATGAGTAATCTCCTATGCAAGACAATAATTCTGATAAATTGCTTAAATATATTTTTGTAGTGAAATATTTTCAGCGCTTCACAAAAAAAGTATCAACAGCTGGAAAGATGGTGGTTTGCTCAGAGGCAGATGGAGGTGGCTCCTTTTGATTTGCATTTGAAATGGTTGCTTTCAACTTTTAACAGCTAGCTCAGAAAACAGATTTACTGGAGGCTGACCTTGCTTTTTTGCCATGCATGACTGCGTTTTTTCTTTCCCCTCAAGTCTAATTGGTTACCAATTTTCTCTTGAAGGAAGATCTACTTTTGTAGGGAGCACATATCAAGCAGGTTCTGCAATGTTTCTGTAACAAATTAAAACTATTATTGGCTTTGATGTTAGTGATTTAGATTTTAAAATAGTATATTATCACTTGTCTCATTGTTCTCTGAAGTCATAGTAATTCAGATGAGTTGATGTAAGCACCTTGCTGGCTTTAAGTTCCTTTAAAGAAGCCTGATATAGCAGCTGTTTGGATTCTAATTATTCAAAACTTGCGTTCAGAAAGTGTATGTCAGTTCAGGTTTAGTTGTTAATGTTTCTGAACATGCTTCTGAATTCTTTGGCCCAGTTTTCCAACTATTTGTGCTCAGAGAATAGGGTCAGAGTTGGTTATATTTTTCCATTCTTCATTGAAATTGCTTTTTCTTTAGCAGTTATTTCATATTAAGTGAAAGTTGAATTTTAGTGGTGTTTATTTTCTTATTAAAATGAGTATCATGTAATCTCAGAAGCCTTAAGTACACTTAGTTTTTCCTAAAATATGTTACTCTTGTGGTAAATAGAGAATAAAAAGTTTTATTTCTGCAAAAGAAATTGGTAAATACAATTTTGTTCAAGTACTCTTGGTCTTTATATATTCCTGCTTTGCTTAAGTAGTAAGTTTGGAATTGATACCAGTTATTGGTGTCAGGTATAGGGAGGTGACAGTCTTCTTGCAGCAGAATGTGTTTCAGCACTGCTGATGTTCTGGTGGCTTCTGTGCTGGCATCACCTGATAAAGGCGTAGGTGTTCAAATGCTTCAGAGCATAGAAATTTCAGCTAAGTAATTTGGAAATGGTAATATTGACCAAAATCCTTTTATAGACTGCTTTTCCTTTTTAGTGTTAATTGTGGAGAATTTGTAATGAAAACAAACCCAATTTAAGATAATGGTAAATGTTCCTGGCTTTTCTTTTTGTTTAGTTTATTTATTTTTTTTTATGTATTTGTTTGTGGTTTCTTTGTGAAGGTTTTTCCAGCCAAATCTGACCATGACTCTTTTTTCTTGGCAGAGAAATTTCTCAATGTCTGTAAACAGTGCTGCTGTCCTGCGGTTGACGGGACGTGGAGGAGGAACGGTGGTAGGGGCTCCTCGAGGTCGAAGTTCCTCTAGAGGTCGAGGTGAGCTGCCACTGGGATGTGCTGCAGTGGATCCAGGTGATCCAGGTCAAAGCTGCTCAGAGATATTAAGTGGAGCTTGGCTTTAGCCAGGTCTTCTCATGCCCAGTTTCTTTTTGCTTAAAGCTTTGAAACCTTTCCAACAAGCTGATGCTGGAGAATGCAGATTGTGTTTAGTGATGACTCTGCACGTCTTAGCACACAACTGGTATCTCTATTATATGCCTTTGCCAGCTTGGTGGGTGGGAAAGCAAAAGGGAAAGGTAGTTTTGAGGTGGAATATCAAATTCCTTGGTTCAAAATCAATTTATGGGCAGAGGGTAGCAAAAAAATCTAGGCATGTATTTAAAACATCAGGGTTGTAGTAGGTTGTGTTTAGTGTTCTGAAAAGTCATCTTCATTTAACATCCTGAGTATAAGCAGTTACTGGAAAGATGCAATTGAATTTGGGAGACATTTGAGTCTTGTCTGTTTTAGTGCATCACTGTAGCTGATGTCCTGTAAGGGATCACCTGAAACATTTGCAAATGAATGGAGAAAATATCCTGAAGCCATATTGCTAAAGTCAAACCAAACTGTTAAATCCAGAATTTATCTTAGCTATTCCCTTTCAATGTGTGCACTTCTGTGAACTCTTTTTGGGGGGCTTTATGTATAAATATGGTGGGTTGTATTTAGAACAGTAGGCTGCCAGTAACTTGGAAATAATGAGTAAATAGTCTTGTAACCTCTGACTTTGCAGGTGCTTAGGTGAAATCTCTCTTAGAGCCCTTTTTTAATTTAATTCTACATGTCCTTAACAGGTGATATTTTCATTAAGATCTTCAGAAAGTGCTTCATTTATAATTAGATGCTTGACGAGAGTTTTGCTTTGACTTAATGTGTTCTCTCATTTCTGATCTCATTCCTTAATTCTGCTTTCTTTCTAGTTTACATCTCTCAGATGTTTGTAGGTTGTTGTCTGTCTTCTTGTGGTTGCTTCCCAGCTAAGACAGGAGTTAAAAGCTTTGAGACTATCACTAGATTTTCCTGTTGCTTCCCTTTGTTTGCCATTGTATTTGCACAAATGCTCAGGGTTTCATTAAAAAAAAGTGTGCATATATATATATCGATGTGTGAACTCATTTGATAGTTGTTGCTTTTTTGTTTTATTTTAATGTGTTTCTACCACCCGTGTTTCATTTTTGCTAGGAGTACATGTATTGGCTGATGCTTTACATGTGTCAAGAACTCTGCAAATTAAATTATTGCTGCTTAAAATTAAATTTGAGATCAATGCGGTTGTAAGGCTAAATGTGGCAGAACATGGCTTCTAATCCAGTAATTCTATTATTTAATCTACTTGTATGTGTGTCTGTTTTGTTTGGCAATAAAATTTGATTCCTTACATTTTAGTAGACAGAACTTAAAATGTATGCGCTATTAAGATTGTTTGAAAGCTGCTGCATGTATTCCTGGTTTCCCACAGTTTATTTTTAAGATTTGTTAAGAAATACTGGCAAGAACTCTGTTGCAAAATTGATTGCTTTCACTCTCTCTTTTGTTTATCCTAATTTGATCCTTTAGTGTGTTGGAATTTTTATATGTTGTGCTTGTTAGGCTGGTCTGACTAAGCTGTAAAGGACACATTTCTGCAGTAAATTTCTTGAGCTTTCTGAGCTTCCATTCTTTCATTGATCCTGCTTGCTGCTTCTTTCTTCCACTCTTCCCCTTTTCCAACAAGCAATTAATATTGGGTTTTAGGCATGATGAGTCTTCCTCAAGTTTCTGCATCTCACCAATGAAATTAAGACTTCTGCCAGGACAAAATGGTACTATTTTCATAGTTACAAATATGATGATGTTGTAGACAAGGACTTTTTTTACATAATTATTTATGAATTTTCAGTATAGGACTGCTGACATTTACAAAAACATTGCTTGTAAGTATCAGGCTTCAAATGTAATTTTTTTTTGCAAATTACAGTAAAAAGGACTTGAAATTTCTTGGGAGTTATTCACTAAATGAGCTGCCTCACTTAACAGTTGGAAAACATTTTCATTGCACTACAAAAGTGCCTGAGTTCAAAAGGTTTTCTCGTGTTTGCCGTGAACTTCACGCAGTTGCATGCAGCAAAGCTGCTGCCAAGTCAGTGTGGGCTTCAGCTTTACCAGAAGGAGATTTGTCTTGAAGGGACTTGTACCACAGCAGCTTTATAGAGGAATTTGCATGTGTGATTAGATTTCTTAATGAAGTTCCCTGAATGAGTCACAAATCACAGAATTGTGTTCCAGCAATTGAGATGCAATCTGGTGGATTGGCAAGGGAAAGAAATGCTGGTGAAGGAGTGTTACAGGTAGAACCTAAATGGGATTCACTTAGCAGTCTTTAAAAAACTGTAAGATAACACTTGGTAAATATTTTCTGGGTAGCCACTCCAGCTTTCACTGACAATACTTATGTTGTGATGATGAGAATTTGGTTACTGTATGGAAGTTGCTTTGATTTTGTGTTGGGCTTGTTTTTGGATTTTTAATTTTTTTTCAAAAAGAAGCTGTCTCTGAAGAAACCAAGTACTTGCACGTGACTCTTTTCTAATTGACTTGTTTTCCTGGGAGCTCCCTGTGGTGTGCAGTTAAGCCCTGTGCTTTGTGCTGGCAGGACTGGAATGTCAACATTCATGAATAAGAGCCTCAGATGAGGAGAGATTTAAATAGTCCCTGGAATGGGCTGTAAGCTTACAGACACTGTTTTGTAGCTGTTCTCCCTTTTCTAGCTTAAGACTGTTATGCAGGGTCCTTTCCTTCCTATTAGAGCTCTTTCCCACCACCCCTTTTGCCCTTTGTAACCTCTTTTTGCTGCTATAGGAAAGTATGTCAATGGTGTGAAAGTGTAATGTTCGCATATCTAAACAGCAGTAGTTAAACTATAGTTATTCTGTAATTCCCACACAGTACTACGGCTGTGATTGTAGATCCGAAACTCCACTTATACTGTAATTTCAAGATTTTGCTTCTTGTATTCTATAGGGTTTTGGGGGTTTTTGTCATGACAGTTAGAATGACAGTTTGTGCTGCTTCTTACCCTCCTGCTCGTATCTTATATTTTTACTTAAATTCAAACTTGTCTATTTTTTAGGTTAGAGACTTAGCTGTAATGATTGCAGTGTCCAGTGAATTGATATCCTCATCCTGAGGTTTTTGAGAAGTTACTGAAATACAGATGACACCTTTGCTCTAGTCTGTTATGGAAGGGTTTATTGACATTTATTGACTTTACATTCAGTACTTTGAGCAACATGTGCATGTAGTCTGCTATTTGTGTGCTAGGTATTTATTTTTCAGAAGTGGCATTCTGTTTAAAATAAACCAAGGAGTGCAGAAGCAGAATGCCAAATGTATGCTTACATGTGCAGTTTTATCTCTCTGCAGGCATTTCTCGTGCATTCTGTGGCCAGCATTAGCTGTGCTTTCACGTCACGCCTACCCACATAGTACTCGCTGAATGAATGACATTGTGCACCACAGTTTCCCTTGACTTGCTGCTTCTCTTCTGCAGCTTTGTAGGATCTGTTTGATGCTTCCAACACAGTGATCTGCTTGCTGTCTGCTGGGGCTACACATGTGCTTCTGCTTGGCACTGTTGGATGAGCCCATGTTTCTACAGGTAGTGGATGGACACAGCCAAGGCAGAGGTGGCTTCAGTAGTCCTGTCCAGTATTATGTGATATCTCTGTAACTGGCAGCTGTCTGACCCCACAGGCAGCCTTAACCTCAATGCCTATGATTAATTGTTTGGACATTTTGCAAGGTTATCTTTTAATTCAGACAGTTTTGGTAACCGAGCACAACTGAAATACTGATGGACCACCATATAGGCAGTGGTGAAGTGGGGAGCTTTCTCAGGCTGTTTCATGTACTTCTAAATGGCCATAAGCCATGCTGCTGGTACAACAACTGAGTCTTGCTCTTTTCCAGGACAATTGCTTTATTTGCTGGTGAAATGTCCCATATTGCCAGCACTCTGGCTCTGGTGTCTGGTGTGTGTCTGCTCCCAACAGGCAGCATGCACTTACCCTTGCTCACCCCTGAAAGGAGAGCTCTGCGGTGCTGCTACTGCTTACTGTACAAGTCTGCTTTGTTTTTGTTGGGAAAGTGTATGCAACTTCCCACCTCTTCTACCTCAGACAGGGAGATGAGTCACTGCCTTTGTTCTGTTTTGACTCTAGGAACTGCTTTTGCTGTATTATCTCTTGTGAAAGGAAGGAAGAGAGCTTTCCTGTAGTGAAGATTAGGCCAATATTGCTGTTGCATGAGCTGCTGAAACTTTTCTGGCTTTTATTTGTGAAGAATAAAAACTTTGAGTCCTTCTCCAGGATTTTTAGGAGACTCACAAGGTTTTAACTGGATAAATACCATGCTGTTTTGGTGTTGTATCATCTCTTCCTGTTTCTTGCCTTTGCAGCTTGTTTTAAGCTTATGACTATGGTCAACTTTATGGTATCAGACTTGCCATAGCAAAGGTGTTTCTAATTAATCATAGATCTGATGCTAATTTCTCCTCTCTTACCTTGAGTGCTCCTCTGCCTCTCCCTGAGTTTGTGTGAAAACAGCTCTGCTGAATATGGCATGGGCTTGCTCAACTCCATAATGTCTGTAGCCTAACAACAGCCAAAAAAAGGCATCTTGGCAAGAGAATAAGGACTGAGAACAACAAAGGTGAAGAGGCTCGGCTGCCACATGTTTGCAGCTCAGCATATTTCCTGAAGCAGATGTGGCCTCTTAATGCATTATGTTTATCTTTTTTGAGTTTATCCAGTCCTCATCTGAACTTAGGCATCCTCAAACTTTGTGGTAAAGTAGGCTGCATCTCTCATTCTGGGAGATCTGCCACTGATCAGCTTTGCTGGTGATAGAATCAGGATGGTTCTGTCTAAAGGGGATGTTAAAATGATTCCTTATACCCCCTGCAACAGATTCTGCCTGATACAGAAGCAGTTATGTATTTAAAGACCCCAGCTGGATTATCTGTGGATCACTTTTCTTTTTCCTCTGCCTGAAAAGCAACTTTCTGCCCTTTTCCTCTGCCCCCTATTCTAAGAGATCTGGTATAGAATAGTAGAGAAACTGTTGCAACTGTCTTGGTTAGTTTAAGTTTTTCTAGTTACAAGATTCTGAAACGTGGTATGATTCCTTGATGCATCCAGGTGTCTAGGTTTTAAATGTAGAGGCTTTTTATTATTTCTCCAGGAGACTACAAGAACTGCAGTTCATTCTGAAGGTGTTCATTTCCTGTTTCATTTGGTCATTCTGTCTTACTGCTGCTGATCCCTGGCCAGCCTTGCACCTCGTGCTTTGATGTGTTTTTTTCCTTGAAGCCAGGAAGAGAGAAATATGAAAATATTGAGAAACTTACCCAGGCAAGAATTCCTGTTACCAGGTGCTTATTAGGTTCTAGAACTTGGCTGTAGAGATTGCATGTGTATATAGGCAAGGCATTAACCTGAACTAGCTGATAGATGTTCCACTTGTTGATCTTCTTCCCATGAGATCTTGAAACAGTAAATTAGCTGATGAGAAACCTGCCATTCCTTCTGCTAGAGCACTGTGTGAAGCAGTGTTTCTCTTTTGTAGATCTGGAAACTTCATCCCAACCACTAATCTAACCAGTGCTGGAAGTTGTTTTGAAGGACTGGGATGTATGTGGGTGTTGTGTTTCTGTTGCATAGGGCTTGTTTTCTTTTACTCAAACACCCCATGCCTACTCAAGCCCCGAAGATGTACTTTGAGATGCTTTGTTTGAGGATGTGTGTAACTTTTTGGCTTGAGGCTTGGTACTTGGTAGGTGCCTATAGAGAATCATTTACTGAAAAGGTCAGTAGGATCATTTTTAAGCTATAGCTAATGCTGTTCTTCATTCTGACTTGCCTATAGCTATCCTGTGATCCTTCTTTTCTTCCCACTGATCCTGGGGGAGAGTTTTGCTGGCAGTCATTAGAACTTAACAGTGAAGCTTTCTTCTCCGTTATGACCCTTGACAACAATAATTAGGAGTACATCCACAGTGCAGTGCCATTATACTGGAGTTTGCTGTTAAAAGTAATCTGATAATTGTGTGTGAAGCACACATGTGCAGTGTGCATGTTGTGTGAACAATGCATCCTTACTTGGTAACTTCTCCTGGGTAAGTATCTCTGTTTTTCTGCATCATATTTATTTCAGAATTGTTTGCCTGTTCTGTCTGGTCTTGCGCTTCTTGATAAGAATTTTTGCATAAGACACTTTCTTCAGTCGTTGTCCTTTTTCCCTTTTGTCCCAGATAATTTCACTGGGGCTTAAGACTGCAAGTTTTGTTCTCAGGGACACCAGGAAAGGGGAAACCTACCTGCTTCTTTCAACTTCTATTATTATTTATACAAACACTTGTGTTTTTTGTCTTTTCAGGCAGAGGCCGAGGAGAAAGCGGTTTCTACCAAAGAAGTTTTGATGAAGTGGAGGGTGGATTTGGGCGAGGAGGGGGCAGGGAAATGCACAGATCACAGAGTTGGGAGGAAAGGTAACAGAACTCTAGCCCTTAAAGTTTTTTACACACATCTGTTCAGCTTCCATTTGTGCCTTTTGACTTCATAAAAACACTTTAGGAAAGGTAATTAGTTATATCTGTGAGTGAAGCGTCTGAATTTCTAAGGTAGAGTCAAACACAGTAATGTTTCTTGAGGCTCTGGAGAAAGTAAAAGACTATGTCTTGCCATGAATTTTTCTGCTGAGTTCCTGGGAAGAAGGAGCTAACTACTTTAAGAGAACACAAATTATGATAGTTGCAGTGGAAGTGCTGATGCTGAGGATTTGCTTCAGTTTTAGTCTTGACAGTGTTCACAGTACTTAGGGGCACATTTGAAAACATACCCAGTTTCCAAGGGCCATGTGTGTACTGGTGTTCCTGAAAATTTCAGTTGTCATGTGGACCTCTAAAGGTACAGTCCATCAAGCTCCCATTTTAAAAAAGCTCCCACCAAGTACAGAAAACCAGCAAAACCTATACCTAAAATGAGTTTTTGGAGTAGTTCCAAAACCTTATTTGAAACTTCTATTCTGCCTTTCTAGGGGAGACAGACGCTTTGAAAAACCAGGGCGAAAAGATCCAGGTATGGTTTTGTTACTGTGGGCAGAAAATGGGAGGGAGGAGCAGGGTGTGTTTGGGGGAAGGGACCTGTACATGTATCAGCCTTTCTTATTGCTCCAATTATATTGTTGATACAAGCTTCATGATGCTGTGCCAGGTTGCTAAGCGTGTTCTCAAAGTGTTTTCTCTTGCTTTGTGGTGTTCTCGCTATTGGTCATTTAAGTGTAGTAGATAAGAAACATGTTGAGTGAGTAGCTTCTGTTTATTTAATTAAGTTGTGATGTCTACAACTGGAACTAAGTTCCTGTACCTCTGTGAAAGAAGCCTTTGCTGATGCACAGGCGTGCTGTGGTAAAATACCTTTTTTCAGTGCAGCTTTAGACATTCCTAATGTGGGCTGTTTTGGTACCCAGGACTTCTTGACCATTTGAACTTTAATTTTTTTGAATGCTTGCTAGTGTTAGAGAGATCCCATCAATGTCCTGAAGTTTCCATGCTAATGGATTTGCTGTTAATCCAGTTAGTTAAAGTCATCATCTGAACCTCCTGTTCAGTCTGGCTTATCTGCTCTTCTCTCCCTTGTTCCTCCCCTATTCTGTTTCTGAAATATTTCACGCTGGCCATGTTCTGGCAGAAGGCTGGATCCTTGATTGTGGCCCAGCACATGTAAACATCCAGCTGAACTTGAGTTGGAATGGGTTTGTCATCATGGAGATGAAACACAGTCATTGTGAGGGTGTTGAGAACATCAGGGCAGCTCTGGCTGTCTGGAAACTGCAGTGACTTTAGCTGTGCAGGCTCATGTGTTGCTTGTTCTCTGGTATGCCCATTCCCTTTCTCCATGGCCTGTTCCCATGGGCATGGAGCACAGCTGTGCCTACTGAGAGATTTTGTACTACTAAGAGCTTACTGACAATGTGTCCTCTGTATTTAGGACCCAAGGAATCTTTGGATTTGCTAAAAGAGTCTTGTCTACATACTGTTCTTGGTAATATGCTGAGAAAGCATAGATTATAAAAGATAATTGCAGGTTGGATTTAAAGACAAATACGAAGATCCAATTATAATTACAAGTTGACAGGAATGTGTTTCAATCCCTGCATAGCTGCTGGTCTTTTTGTAGTAAGAGTAGTGTAAATTGCCATATTTATAATTTTCTCGATTACCATGGTGATGCATACCATAGGAGTTTGCTTTCAAAGCCATTTCAGTCCTCTCTCAGTATTGGAAGTGATGTTCACAGCTTTTAAGGAGTGCTTTTATTTTTCTGCTTGTTAAGTTGAATGTCAACACAAAATTAAGATGTGGATGTTTTCCTCATCGTCTCCTTTAAAAAGAGAATACTTCCGGAAAATAATTTTATATTGATCAGAGATTGATCAGTTTTAAATGTCAGTAGTGAAGCTTTGGACTTTCTGTGTATCTTTATATTCAGAATTTTTTTAGGAAAAAAGGAAAATGGGAGAAAGTAAGTACTACTGAGATTTTAGTAAAGAAAAATGGATGTAGAAGTAGTATGTACTACAGTTGATTTAGTTTTATTAGCTCCTTCTTGTTGTTTGATTATAAATACAAGATTTCCAGTTCCAGGCTATAGAATATACCATGTTTCTGATCAGGACAGCTAAAAACGTGCATATTGGTATAGGATAAGATGTATTTCTCAATTGATATTGAGGAGAATTTACAGTGTGCAAAATGTCCTTACAGAAGTTGTTAATCTGAAGAGGTTAATCTGCAGCTAGTGTAGAGCATTTTGTGTTTGTAGCAACTGCTGGTGATCAGGGCTATTGAATGCATCGTCCTAGAACTATTGCCTAGGGAAGATGGTGTCCTTGGTGCAATTTGTTGGAAGCTCATTGTGAGAGATGGTGTGCTTATTCTCAAATTATGAAGCTTTTTTTAATACCTAATTGCTCTTCTTTCTTTTATTTCTCTGCTAGTCAGAATGAGAGGCAAAAGACCTTCAATCTTTCTGAAGTTTTTTTATAAAAATATTGTTTTAACGATAGCATTGCTATGCTACAGGTTAATGTTGCAGTAAGTGGGAAGACCATTTCTCTCCCCTTCACTTCCAAAGACATAAGGTGGAAAGCACAGAAATATTGACAGCAAGTGTTGGTCCGTTCTGACTCAAGCCTTGGTTAATTACAAGTAGTTATTGTTATGTAATGGCTTTCCAATGAGAGAATACTTTGAGTGTGAGAGAGGGATACAGATGTGCCAAAAGAAATTGCACGTTAATAGCAAGCACTAGTATCCTCACAAAGCAATGGAAGCAGAAAGGAAAGGAATTGATACATAGGTTATAGTTCAGGCTCACATGCTTAGCAGATGCCTATCCTGCTTTCTGTTACCTTGGTTAAACTCCGTAGTTTAGGATTTTATTCTGTATTTTACTGTGATTCAGTTTTTCCTTGCTGTTTCATAGGGCCTTGAATTCAGACTTTGTAATTTACTGAGTTGCCAACTTTTTCATGTTTTTTTGTTGTGGATAATGAGAACTATTGAGAGATCAAATATTTAAACACTTCTGGGTGTTTGTAATGGAGGACAGTGGAAGAATCCTGAATTAAAAATTGGGAGATTAAAAAAGTAATATAAATTTTACAAATACTTGCTTCTCAAAGATCATCAGTTTACTGTTCTTAAAAATTGTTTGGTTTTTCAATGCTCACTATCATTTGACTGATTCTCAGCATATAAACAGTATCTGTTCCTGGTTTCAGCATGCAGATTGAAGATTCACAAAGTATTTGCAAGTTTCTGTTGTAGATTGTCACAGTTCTGACAGACTTCACTTAGAACCCAGATTATTTCTGGAAGGCTGAGGACATTAGCAAAGAAAATGAGCAAGTTGCTTTCTTGAGCATGTCTGCCGCTTCACAAAAGCTGCTTAATTTGCTGTGCAGCCTCCTGATTAATACCAGCTTAGTACCTGAAGAGATTTGATTAGTTATCAGCAGTTACAAACTGATAGTGAATAATTATGTAGTTTAAACAAACCTGTTAGTAAATCAGCTGTAGAACCTGTTGAGTTCTGTTTAATGTGGGGATTTTGGTTAGGTGCAGAAGACTTGAATATAAAAGGTGTGTTCAAGTGGCTATAAAAAGGATGTTAAACTTGTTTGAATTGTACTTTTCCTCACTCTGCCTGGCTTGTTCTCCTGCCATGCCTTGCTGGCTAGAGGTGCATTCACAGAAGGTCCATCACCTTCGAGCTTGCTCTTGCTGTGCTAAAGCATGGAGTGCTATGTTAGTGCATCAGAGCCCATCAGCAATTTTCCTAGGCTTCTACTCCAATTTGGGCCATGGCATATTTCCAGTGCTTCCAGACATCCACGATTCACCAGTTCTCTGGAACTGTAACAACAGTATTAATATATTTTCTGCCCTTGTTCTGAAGTAACTACAGTTTTTTGTCTAATTTGCTTCTGCATTGTCATTTAGTTTTGCATTCCAAGCTGTACTGTTTGAAGATTGCATTTAGCTTATACTAACAATTTATTTTTTCTTTTTACTTGCTGTTGTACTCCCTATTAAACCATCTCTATGAAGAGAATTATTTTAAAACCAGGAGAACTTTAAAGTATCAAGTCGTGTAGAAATCAAACAAAACATCCCACCTTTGACTAGATATGAATTGAAATTAGAAATAGCATAAGGTAACATAAAACATAAGATTATAGTCCCATGTGATGTATGGGAAAAACAATGCCTTACCCAGAATACTCAGTACCTCACACAGAATGCTGGACCTGTTTCAGCCTTGACACGAGAGTCTGTTCTGCTGCTCTTGCCCTGGTTTTTAATTTGTAGGGCTCTTACCAATGTCTTACATTGATAGAGAATGTGGGGAAAAATGCAAGAAATAATTAAAAATTTTTGGTGTTGACACAAGGGTGGGAAAGGACTTTTTAAACTCGATATGAGTCAACAACTAAAAAAACTGTGATGAAAAGGGATGAAGGCAGAGTAATTTGACAGTATGCTGTTCTCCAAGCTCCACCATAGTAATGAATTCTTGTCCATAGAATTAAGATGGAAAAAGACTTTGGGAGTTTCTGCAGAAATCAAATCTGAGGTCTGCAATGGGGGAAAGCAACACTTGAAGTAATTTGGAATGAGAGCTCACTTGGAACAAACATGTGGCCCTTTTGCCTCATTTGCCAGCCGTGTGTGGAATACATCTGTGGGCTAGCTCCCCAGTTCCCCAGACCCTAAACCAAAGTAGCTTTTTGCTGACCCAATTTGGGTTACGAACACACTTCAGTGAACAGTTTTGTGACTTGAGAATTCAGTTTAAACTATCTAATCAGCTAGCTTGAGAACATTTTTCCTGCTGCTGATCACTTGTGTGAAGTGAAGAGGAAGTATATGTGGTAGTGTCTTACGCTGTTGTCAGTGAAAGTTGCTATTCATGCCATCTGGGTTTCTGGGAAAAAACTTTTACCTTTGAAAGGTAATTTTTCTTTAATTCTACTTGAGTGTTTAGGTATGAACACCTAATAGTCACTGCTTTTGTCGAAAGCTTGGAAATAGTTATCCATCATTGTGTTTTTCCTTTAGCATCTTAAATTATTTAGGAGCTTCAGAATAGTGTCTTAATTGCATTAGGTTTGAGGCACTTAAATACAGAAGTCTCATGTATAGTTTGTTTTAATTTTTTATTTCAAAATTGATTCAAGTGTCTCTAAATATTTTTTGTGCTTTGTGTACAGGCAAAGATTGATGTTAGAAAGCATAAAATATCAATGGATGCAGTTCTATTTGTATATATATAGTGCATCCTTCTGGATCAGATATACTTGAGAAGCAGCGCAAAAGTGAAAAGATGTGGAATGTATGGGCCTTTAAAAGCACCCTTACATTCACTCATGAAAAATAGTCTTTTTTCCTTTTTTCCACTGCTAAATAATTTATTCAGTGTTATCAAATAAGAAAAAATCTCCATTGCAGTATTTGTCGTATGCACCCAGATTTTTTGATGGTGTCTTCACAGACTTGTCTGGGAGTGAGATGTTCTCTTATTGGGCAGAATGAAGAACTGCACTTGGTATTTACAATTTTGCTCAATAAGCACAGCCGGAATGCTGTTCACTGCCGTGAGAGATTGGCAGGACTTTCAGCCATCTGAAAAATGATGTAAGTCTGTATTCCCAAAGAGTTCAGAGAATAGAAAAGCTAGGTTCTTGGATGAACAGATGTGCTTATACTAGAACTCTTGGACTGAATGACCCCAAATTGTTTTCTGCTTTTGTTTTGTTGTCCATTTTGTCACAAGCTGGTTAATTATGACTTAAGTGAGCTTTGGGAGTTTTGAAGATCCCTCCTTTCAGGGGCAGTTTGTCTTGAATCATAGTCTGGTGAATTCGGCAGATAGGTCTTCTAACTTCCCAAGAATTGGTACTGTGATTCGTGCACCTGATTTCATCCTGGGTGGTTGATGCAGCCTCTCCTTAGTGGGCACACTTGTTCTCTTCGCTCTGAGTATCATCTTGTAATCAGAAGGACGGGACCGCAGGGAGATCACTAGTAGATGGCAGGGCAGGCAAGGAAGTAAGTTTTTAAATGGAACCCTCAAGTTTAATGTAATAATAATTAAAGCATGAAGTTCAAGGTCTGTTATCACTAATCTGTGAGGCCAGTCTCAGAGAGCTGGAAGCTGTCAGTGTGCTGTCCATTGATGCAGATCTCCTTGTCAGTCCTTTTTGGACTTTTTGAGTCAGCTGCAGCTGGGAGCTCAGGAATAGTCTTATTAAAATTCTCCATCTTGATCTGGTATTCACCTTTGCCATTGCGGGCTAGCAGGGGGGCAAAGCGGTGGTACACCAGGATCTCTGATGGGAGGTAGGATGTTCTCCTCTGACATGTTTCTCCTGTGCCCTCCTGCACAGCTGACAGGAAGACAACCAGCTCCAAGTGGTGAGGAGCTTCTTTTTGAAGGAGAGCAGCCAGCGGGCTGGATGCAGTGATGGAGTGGTAGTAGGTCAGTGGGAAAATGAAAAAAGGACACTTGTCCCCAGTGACACTGTCCAGGTGAAAGTCAATGCTAGTTTGGTGCAGCTGCCCACTCTCTTGTTCTTGGTAAAGTATAGCAGAGATCTGGACACTGGTGAGGGGGCTGGAGCGAGTGTTGGCCACCTGGAACATGAGGTGTGGCTTCCCCTTGGTGTGCGTGACCACGGCAGAGTGCGAGAAGCGGATGGAGTGTGCCCGGTTCTTTGGGCGTGCAATCTTGGCCACAAAAGCCCCTGGAGCATGGGAAAGAGCAAACTCAGTGTGAGCACAGGGCCTTGGCTGGTTCCCTGCAGGCTCCAAGGGAACCTGAAGCAGGCTGGGGCTGGAAAGATCATGTTTGAGAACTGTTAGGGGTTGGCATCATATCAACCTGCTTTTGTTCAAAAAAGTATGGCTTTACTAAAATGTTTTTCTTTCTAAATTATATTCACCTACTAACATTTGGAAGTTAACTGCCCCAACTTACTGTAATTAGTAATAGGAAGTGATCTTGGTATGTTACGCTGTAGAAGCTCTTTCTAATACACAGTAAACTAACCTGTGTATTTCCAAAGTATTTTGAATTACTTTAAGTGTGAAGAATATTTTAACTTAAAATACCTCAAAATAGCTGTAACATTGTAAAAACTTTGATTACATTGGATACTGAGGAATACATAAACATTGAGTTAAAAATCCATGAAGATAGCTCAGCTAGACAAAAGTATACCTTAAGTCAAAACAGATGGACTTAAATATTATAATTATATGATAATAGCTGAGAGAGAGAATGGTATAAGAAATAAATGATGGAGAGCAATATGCAGTGATCTGCCAGAAATATTTTCCAGTGAATAGTGAAATTCTTGCATCCAGATATTGATAACATTGAATTTTTCTTTTGTTGATTAAAGATGTTTAACTTTTAGTAGTACATAGCTAAAACCTTGTCATCCTTGTGGTGGCTACCTTAATTGTACTTTCACATATCAAAATGAACAGTATTTATTTCTAGCTCTGTTCTTGAATCCGGTTTTTACACCTATTGTGTATAAAGATGCAGTAGGAAAGCTTACCTGTGAGGAAGGCTTCTAGCATGAGCCCCAGGAGCATCTGGATTGCCAGCAGGGCAATAGCACTGGGACAGTCCCCATTTGGGAACATGGTGCCATAGCCAATCGTGAGTTGTGTCTCCAGCGAGAAGGAGAAGGCAGCTGTAAAACTGGTGACGTGCTTGACACATACAGTGTGGTTGTCAGGTGGAGCATCGTGGTCCAGCTCCAGGTCCCCATTCATCTCAGCCAGCATATACCAGAGCACTGCAAAGACCAGCCAGTGCATGACAAAGGAAGCAGAGAAGATGAGCATCATCCATCTCCAGCGCATGTCCATGAGTATCCCCCACACATCTCGGAGGTACGCCACGCTTCTGCCCCGGCTCCCGGCCATCTGGAACGTGCTGTGACCATCCTTGGTCACCAGCCTCAGGTACCTCTGAGTCAGGAGGGGAGCGCTGGATTTGATATTATTGCTCTCTATCATATCTGTTGTCTTCATCTGGAAAGGAGAAGAAAGGAAAAACAGGTGATAAAATGCCACATATTTGGATTTTGCCTAATGTTCACAGCTTCTGACACATCAGCAGGGGTAGAAATACTGCAGCCAACAAAGGAGGGCTTATACATTGCAATCCAGAGAAGATTAAGTCAGGAGCCTGGAGAGGAATTTACCACTGTTTGTGGTAATACTTTGCTAAAAAAGATTAGGTTTAAAAATCTGACTACTTCTCAAATTCTTGCTGCTTAGTTGTTTAAATATAAATTTCATACTTTGCCTTCCTCAATTTACATTAGAGTCACATGCTTTAATTCTTTAGGGGTGAGTGGGATGGGATTAGGCATCGTGTTGTGTGTGAAAAGAAACTGAATTTTGCTGATTATATCAAATTTTGTAACTTGAGCAGAGTATAATAACTTACCAATAGTATTATGAATACTATTAACAATAGTGTAGTACTAAGGAAAGAATGTTTTTTATATTATTTCTGTAACATATTTATGCATTTTAGGGGAATGCTGTACTTTAGCTAGTAGTCCTTCCTGAGTCTGCTAGCTCAAGAATTGTCTGCTGTTTGTACCCACCGTGTCCAGTTAAACAGAATTGCAGTATTCAGTTAAACAGAATTGCAGTATTCTGTTTAACTGAATACTGCAGTTCTGTTTAACTGAATTGCAGTATTCAGGGCAGAGCTGCTTCTGAGAGTCTGAGGCTGTTTATGTAAGGAGCAGGTAAAAAGAGAGGGCAAGAGAGCAATACTAAAATACACAGTGACACAGCTTCCAGTCTAGTATGCCTGAGCAGTGCAATTGTTGTTAGTGACCAAATAAAAATAGGACAGCAGGCATGGAAATTAAGGTGGAATTGCAGGTATGGGAAGCAAAATGGATACCTGTAGGTATTTGACATATTAGACTCCTTTGTGTTTGTTTGCTTTTAAACCTCAAAGCTTGTGGAATTTTCCAGAGCTGGTGAATGTCTTTTGAAAAGACAGTGGTCATGCAAATCCATACATTTTATAAATACTGGATGTTTAAAGTTCACCTGGGACAGATTAAAATTAAGTAAAGCTTTGTGTAAAATAGAGACTTCATGTGTACAGCCTGTTTAAAGAAGGTTGTGAGGAAGCTTGTTTGTAGAAGAACAGATGAAAAAAATGCCTGTAAATTCTGGAAATGATAATTATATATGGTGTATTTAGTCAGTTTTGGTTTCCTATTAATTTTGACTTTTCTTTGAATGATTACTGTTTCAGTCTGTTACATTTTTTCATAGAGGAATTGGATTTTTCCCTTCCAGCAGTGCCATCTTAGTTTTCTAAGGAAGGATCCTGAAATTCAGAATAAATCTGTGGTAGGTGAAAATTTGTCTTGTGATCTTTGATCCCATAAACCAGCAGTTTACATGTCTGTTTGCTTAATCTTCAACCAAATTTTAGTAATTGCAGAACATGCTCTCTTCCTTTCACTTGTATTTAATGCCTACTGAGATATGAGGATTGACATCACAGTGACTATTAAGCTAAGTTTTTGTTTTTCATCTGTGGCTTCTCAAAACCATTCAGCTATTATTTCTATCCATGCCATTGGTCAGAGGGAGATAAGAGTAAATGATGGCCTGCGTGGAATTTGGTGGTTTTCCCCTTATTTTTAATTTTCCAGTTCGCATCTCCCAGGAGGAATATTTTGTAACCATTCCCTGTTGTGGAGACTGTAGTGGACTTAGCGAGGTTCTCCTGGTGTACAGTACCAGGCTACTTTTCTTGGGGGATTTTGTCTGTTGTCCATCCAGTTCATAGCATTACCTCCCACCTTCACTGAGTTGGCTCTTCAATCTGCTACACAGCTTCCAGTTCTCACTCTTACTGTACAGTAACCTGAATGCAGTTTTATATGCTTCAGTAATTCAGTGATTAATGACTTGTCTGTAGAGCACAGGCCTTGTGTTAAGATTTAGATAAGCATTTCTGGAGGCCCTGAAAGAGCTGGAAAATGGGCATCTCTGAATGGGGGAAGGATGATGGGGACCATAGTCAAAATGAGCTCTAAACAGTGCCTTGGCTTTATTGTAGAGTAAGCACTACTCTAAGAAACACTCCCTTGTTTGAATAGAGAACACTTAGAGAGCAAAATGCCTCTTGAGTGCATCATGCATTCAAAACAAACCAGCAAACCAACAGAAAACCTGAAACAACCCAAAGCCAAAGCTTGTGTTTTCCTGTAAATTCCTGTGGTACTTTGAGGGCAGGCACTGCTTTGTACACTCTAAGAAATTTGGGTTTACAAAAGAAATACATTTTGTGAAAATTATTCTGATGCTGATTGGTGACAGAAGCCTTTTCTGTGGTTTTATGTACATTAAGAAAAAAGGAGAAACATTATTAAGATGGTACTTTTTTTTTTGGCTGTGCTTCAGATCTTCACTGAAGTACTAAGGCAGTGTGTTTGAACACTACATACTTAGAGCAAATACTGTCAGCATTAAGGGATCTCTGATTTGTTGATTAAGGAGTTTCTTAGGGTGGTGATTAATCACTTAATGTTGTCTTAAACTCTGAAAAAAATCAGTCAGGTTCTTTGGGATTTTTTTCAGTTGAGGAGAATTGATCCCAGACAGATTTTGGAGGCACTTGGGAAAGAGAAACTACATTAGCCCCTAATGGCACATTTCAGAACAGTCCTAACTCTGCTCCTTGAGACTCCCAAGCAGATGAATTTGCCTTCTGAGGTTAACCAGGTTATGCACTGTGCTCTGATTTTTCTAGTCTAGGACTGTCGAAAATGCTAGTTTTCTATTTCTGTGGCAGGGATAGCTTTGGAAACATGCAAGCTTGAGTTCCAAAAATCCTTTTTTCAAGTGCTGTTGGTGGATTAAGAGCCAAAATTCTTGACTTTTGTAAAATAGATGAGAAGCTGCAAATAGACTCTGAGAGCAGTGCAGTTGGGTGGTGGTTGGTAAAAGAGCAACTGTCTCATGGGAAATAGCTTACCCAGGTTGGAGGATCAGTCCTCTGTATTCTCAAAAGCAGAGGTAGCTTAAGAGCAGATGTGTCTTTTGTCTACTCCATTCCTTGCCCATAGTAAAAAAATACAGATACTTTCTTTCCTTGTTAGTGATAAGTTAATGAAGGTATAAAGCACAATTTGGACCACCTGATTGAATCCCCTGCCTGGCATAGTCCTTGATGACCCCACATTAATCCCAATTTCAGTGTATTTTTTAGGGAAGGCATTCAACTTGAGAAGAAAAATTCTATGTTTGTAGGAGAATGCTTATTTCCACTATAACAGACTTGCCCTGTTTCTTATCCAGGTTTGTCCAGTGTTCTCTCTCAACAACGTTTATGTTACATTATTCTGCGAGTTTTGCTTTTCCTGATTCCTGACTTCAGCTACTGTTGAAGCTTTGGGGTGCTTCTTGTCTTGTCCATCTCTCAGCTGATAGCCCCTAACTAGAAAGACAGGAACTGTCAGAAATCACTTTTCTAAACCTCTTGGTATGCTGACCAGTCCCTTATCACATATTTGCTGTGTCTAATCCTTCCTGTTTACCTTCTCTTGAAAGCTAAATTATCTCCCAACAATGTGTCTGTTCTTAAACTTTTTTTGGTTTTCAGTCTTTTTATTACCTTGTCCCTCATCCTGGCTTCCATCTTTTGTACAGTCCTCTAAGACGAATCAAGATAGGGTGAGAAATCAGATTCCTTCTAGCAGTAGAATAGGTTCTAAACTGACCTGGCTGGCTAATGATTTATGTGTGATAAAACCTTGCCTTACAGCTTTGGGATGTTGCCTGCATTTCTGAAATTCATGATCCAGCACATGGATCTTTCCCCATGCTTTGCCTGTTTGAGATCTTGTGTTGTAACAGCCTTTATTGCATTCCTATTGCATGCCACCATGTTGATTTCCTCTCCTTTCCTCTTGTTTAGCTTTTTCCTAGGACTCTGGTAGGGTTGCAGGGAAACTCGTTGGCAGCACTGTCTTAATTTTCGTTGGCCTTCTCAGCTGAAGGGATTCAAAGTGACACTTGCAGCCCGTTCTCAGCTTGATACACAAATGCATCTGCAACCTGTCAAGAAGCCCGAGTTGAGGAGCTGTGTTCAGGGGAAACTTCTGCAGTGTTGCCCTACTTGCCAAACTTCTAGTCTTAAAGTCTGTTCTAATTGACCTTGGAAGGCATTTGAAACAGTTTATGCTCTGCTGCTTCATTCTGACAGAAAAATGGTCTTGAGGACTTGCTGTTTTCTGGGAGTGACTGCAAAAACTGCCTTTAACTGCATCACTTGAAGATTTACTGGAATCTGGGTGGTGGTGTGCCCCTCTGGAGATGTGTACGTTCCCTCTTTACTTGACCTGGGTTTACATGATCATGTTGAAGCTTCAGATTTAAACCTTGTCTGCTCTGAGCTGGGATTGTGCAGGTCTGTTGCTGCCTTTGTGCTTTGCAGCAAGAACAAACTAAGATTATAATTTTAAGACATTTTTTATGTTAGTAAAATGGCTATTTAGTGTGTTATTTTTTAGGTTATTGTGTATTTTTTTTAAGACTGAATGGCCACACTTGGAGATGCTCTGGCATTATTGTTAGGAAATGAAAGTTTTTTCAGTATGCATGACATGATTGGATCACATAATTTACAGTAGGGGACCATCTTAAAAATTTAGAAAGGAATTCAGCTCAAGAAGCCACACTGGTTGAAAGCTTATGCTCCTGTTGTGAGTAGAACATTTAACATTTCAAATGTATTTGTCCTTTTTGTTTTGTAACTAATGCCTTAGTGAAATGAGTGGAAGTAGTTTGTGACAAAACTGTTATTTCTGAGCAGTGTGCAGAGATAAGTTTTTGGGACTTGTTACATTTATAAGTAGGTCCTTTAAAAATGGAAACTTGAATTTGTTGACCCCAAGTTACATTTTTCAAAGCATGTGCTATAAAGGCTAGGATGTGAGAGCTCATACTTTTGACTTTCTGTGACAGTTTATTACAGAATGCACTTCAAAGGAAAGAGGTGGTGAAATAGGATAGTATGTCTCCTTTATAGTATGGAAAACAAGGCTGCTTATTTTTGGGAAGCTAAATAGTGCTCCATTTTATATATAATGTATTTTCACATGATCACTCTGATGATCCATATGAACACTAATTCTTGATTTTGAAGCAGCACCTGGGTGGATCAATTAGTCTGGCCATTTTTAAGAAGTAGAAAAAACAACATTTAAGTTAAGTCTTGGTAAAGGCTTTAAAATAGTATATATTAAATCCCTATAAAGAAACTTAAATCCAGAATTAAATACTGACAATGGAGGAGAAATTTGATGGTTACAAGGGAAGATTTTATTTGCTGTAATGCTGCAGTAATAGAAGTTTGCTGTGACCCTTTTTTTGTGGAACTTGCTGTTTTTTGAAGAGCAGTCCTGCCTGTGTGATGCAGACTTTCCCTGTCTTGCCTAGAATGTCTAAGTTTTGCAGGACAGTGGAGTTCACTTCATGTCCATATGTGGTGTCCTGGACAGTGGTGCCAGCTCACTGTGTGTCCATAAGCACAGGGATGAATGCATTGATTTAAAACTGTTGAAGTCTGAGATACAACTGGAGAAGGTAAAAGCATGTTTAAAGATGTGAAGCTTGTTTCTTTTAATTTGTAATGGAACTGAATGCTGAGTTACAAGTGCAGTAAGGTAAGGATAATGTTTTCATAATTCTTGGCCGATTTCATGACACTCAGTTGCTGTAGCTGGAGCTTTTGAATGTTCCCTGTCTGCAGAGCCTTTCCAGCATTTATCTCAATAACTTTCTGAAAAAATACTGCATAAAGACTTTGGTTTTGCTCTGTGTGCTCTTAGGACTATGGGCACCTGAGAGAGCATTTTCTTTTTTTTGAGGTGGAAAAATCAGCAACCATTTTAAGGTGATGTTCAGTTTAGCAAGCTTTAGAAATAAAACACTCTACCCTAAAAGGAACTTTGATTTCTTTAATTAAAGACTGACAGAACGATTCAAATTGTACAATAAGGAAAAAGGAAGAATAAATATGATGGTGTTGTGTACTTACCAGTCTTCAGAGGGCCTTTGTGCAGGAGGAGGGGATAACTTGGGCTCCAGGAGAGGGAATGCTCTGGTCTGGTATACTGGTCCCAGCAAGAAACTTCCCACAAATGGTTGGTAGAGATTTTTTAAAAAACCCAACAAACCCAAAACCTTAAAAAATGGGTTTGTGTGTCTCATTCCTGTGTTTATATGCTGGGGGGATTGGTTTCCATCTGAAGCTGATTTGATTGGTCATTTTGCCTGCAGGGGGGCTGGTTGGCTCTGATCATGTGGAAAAGAATGCTGGTTTGTTAGGAGCATTTCTTTACCCAACACAACCTTTAGCAGCCAAGGAGAAATCCTCAAACACTTACTTGGAGAAGGGGTGCCTTCCCCCTCACCTCCTTAATCAAGATAATTTTTAAAGTTTGTATAACCTAAAGTTTTGCATGAAAGTTGAAAAGGCCAAAATTCCCTTGGAAAAGCTGAGTGGAAAAGTTTCCATATTGCTGCTGGAAACCCAAACTGTTCACTGATGCCTTTTCTCTAACCAGTGTTAGAGACAGTGTGTGAAGAGAGACACTCGGTCTCACTGCTGTTCCGCTGCTTCTTTCCTGTGAGCTCCCAAGCTCTGGAATGTTAATCGAAAGGTGGATGCAGCTCATGGTGCAGCCCGAGGTCTCAGGAGGGTGTTGCTGAATTGCAGCCTAACACTGCTCAGAAGATGTTGACCTGGCCATTTCCATCTCCACATTGCTCCTTTGTGAAAACATGGAATTAATCACAGGATTTTGCTAAAGCCTAGGAATGAAACAAGGCAGATTAGGTGGCTTGCTGATTCCGTGCACAGATGAAACCACTTTAGCTTAAGCTGTTTGCTCTTTCACTCATGAAATGAGAGTTGTTGAGGGTATGTCTGAGTGAGCAGCTGCTGTGCAGAGTGGTCAGTGTGCTTCCCTGCTGGACCACCTCTGAGGACAGCTCTGGAGCATAGTACTTGCTCACATTTCTTTTTTTTTTATCCCTTGGTGAGCTGCTGATGTGAGGGCTTTGACTGAACGTCAGATGTAAGAGGATCTGAGAAACAAAGGCTGTCGTTGTTTGCAGTAAAACTACTGAAGGCCTGCTGGGAAAATCATTAATGTAGACTTTCCTGCTTAGGAACCAAAATCCTCCCTATTTTTTCTTCTTTAACCTTCCCCCAACCCTAAATTGCAAAACATTAATTTTTTTGCTTCGTAAGTATGGAACACTTTAATACATGCTCAGCACAGCACCAATAGTTGATAGGCATAGTGTGACTTTGAGAACCAGGGCAAATAATGGAGTTCCAGGAGACTCCCACCAGTGTGACAAGGCTGTAGGGCAGTGACTTGTCCTTCACCCTTCCCTCCACTGCAGACAGCTCGCTTAGTCACAAGTAGGATTATGGTTTCAAACAGTATTTTCTTAGAAACCATCCCTTGAACTGTGGAAAACGTACCCTGTGTGGTCACTGATTTTCTAATCTAATTCAACTGAATGAATTGGAAATCTCTACACAGTTGTGTAACAGGTGAAATTGGGTACAGTGTGTGTGTTTTTCAGGTGTGTTATAGAATTGAACTCTTGTTAATTCCTTTGATTCTATTGGCTGACTCACACTGGTGACAGTAGGTAATGGCCAATTTAATGAAAAAAACATGGAATTATATTTGATAGTATGTTTTTGAGACCTACTGTTGAGATTTCATGTGAAGAGATGGAAAATTTGAAGTTAGAAATAGGATTCAGAACTTCTGATCTGTCACTAGGAGTTATTTCATGATGTTTGTATTCCTGGGGCATGTCCAGTAGTGTTCTAATCAGATGTAGTCTTTCTCTAGAAGCATCATTTTAAGGACATTTATTTTATTCTTCTGTAAAATAAGCTAAAAACATTACACATTTTACTTCAGTTCCTTTAAAAACACTGACTGCAGAGGTTTTTATTTTTGTCTTCCTCTTGAGGAGCTGTGTAGCAGGCAGCAGAGAGAAGAGAGCAAGTCAGAACTTGATAGACTCTCCTGGTTCTTGCCCCTATGTAGAGGAAGCAGTAGTGTTGTCAGTCATGGCTTTCCTGTTTATTCTTTGCAGTGAGCATGGCATAGGAGATGTGGGCTAACAGCCTGGAGAACAGAAGTTATTTGCCATTCTGTTAGCAAGTCCTCTTCATAAATGTGTTACCATGGGGCCACATCCCCAAATCCAGTCTTGTTCTCCACAGTGAGTATCCCTTCAAATCAGTGTTGCGCAGCTGTAGGCTTTTCTGGCTGGATACCGCTCAGCTCTGTCTGAAGTTTTCTGTAAACACCGTTGCTGGCTTTGTGACAGGCCTGAACAGAGGTGCCCTTTTACTGCTCCTTCTCTTCAGGAAGTCCAGTCAATTAGTCCAAGGCAAAACCATAGATTGCATTTTAGTTTCTTTCATCCTTTAAACATTGCCAAGTCCTGACTCTGTGATCTAAGTCATTTCAGCTGAAATGATTGTTCTCACATCTACAAACAGTTTGCAAGGAATATGCTGGGACTTTGGAAGTTATGAATTTAGATGTAATCTGTAGAAATATTCCTATATTCAGTTTGTCAATCTTTCTGTCACTTGGGCAGCTTGATTTTTCTGGTCCTTAATCTGTGACTGGTTTGTGTTTGTAAAGAACTGGTTTCTTGGCTGCTGTGTCTAATCTTCAGGATCATCTCATGTCAGACCTGTTAGGACACATACCTTATTCTTTGACTGATGCTTGCTGTGATGTCCTAGTACCAGAAAACTGCAGTATATCATGAGGCACTGCATTTTTTTCCTCCTGATTCCACTGAATGTGGCATCAGAACAGTCTGATGTGACACACTGGAATGCTGCTGTGTTTGGAAAGGTTTTAGAACCATAGGTAATCCCTTCCTCAGGTTAATATAATACTGACCCCTTATATTTAATTTTTTTCATTTCTACATTTCTAATGCCATAGAATTTAAGATCAGAAGAGGGGCAATATCCCACTTGAGTCTGATCTTGGCAAACACCATTTGATGTTTTGTAACCTCTACAGAGATGTTTCAAACCCCATTTTCTGCAAGTTCAGCATACAAAACCTGACTTTGATAGTTCAGTTCTTAGGAATAAAATCTGCTGTCTAAAGACTAAGAGAACCTGAGTTGTTTTGGTTGACTGTAGCATGAGTAGATGTGCAGTGGGGCTAAAATCTGGATATACAGTGGCAAAGCAGACTTCACAATACACTTTAAGGGACCTTTTTCCCTAAATGTTTTTGGAAGAGTGAAACAGAACCTGTGAGCTGGGAGCTTCTCTGTGTTAGAGAGCTGTCTCCAGAATCAACTGAGCTTACAATGGAAAGGAAGAACATCCCTTTTTTTTCCTTAATTGGTAGAGTCTAAAATCTCACAAATTATGCTACTGTTATCTGTCAAATGTTACTGAATAGGTGTCAAGTAACAGCTATGAGTCTTTATGAAAATAATAGATAAATCTGTAAAAATATTACTTATGTCTCAAAATAGTGATTTGAATAACTTCTAATAACTTTTTTACCAACCATAAAAATCAGTGTCTTGTGCCGCAAAATGAAAAAAAACAAAACTTGATCTCCCTCTTTGTAGCATTTAAAAAATAAATTCAGAAAGAATGAAGCATTTTCCTGGTTATCTGAGACCTAGGCTCCCCTGGTCTATTGGGTTGTAACTCTGTCCTGTTTACCTCTGTTTTACAACCAGCTGATCCAGCTCTGTAGCTTTGCCTTTTGCTTTTCTACTATGGCAAGCCCATCCAAAGAGCAACAGTGTGAGACTTCCATGTACTTTGTTACTGTAGTCTGCATTATAATGTTAGATACCTAAAATAAAAAAAAAAATCCCAAACTTTTACTTTTCTATCTGGCTTGTTCCTTTCCTGTCTTGTCCATGAAGCATGGGAAAACAATGTGGCTGACCTTCATCTGCAAAGATTTATCCACTCTAGATGAAAATTACCAGCATTGCATGTACCAAATGAAGGGAGTTCAGTGCCTCCAGCAATTTTATTTGGAGTGTTACCAGAGACTCCCCAAAATACACTGTCTGCAGATTTTTTTTTCCTCAAAGCCCAACAAATACAGAAGTGATCCTCAGCCAGGTGCCCCCTTCAGTGAAGTAAAAATGTAAGTGGGTTATACTTGGCTTTGTAGCTGCATTGCCTTTCGTTACTGGTGCTTAACTTTAAATTAGATTCTGGTACTAGACTTTAAATTAGCCAATGTGCTTTAGCTCTTCATATGGGAACAACATGAGGGAAAGGTGTTCCAAAAAACTTAGAGCTAGAGAAAGATAAAGGTTTTTTTTTTCCTCAGATATTTTGAGATGGTGGAGTAGGAATGTCAGTTTTTCTCCAAGGTGCATGCAAAGTAGAGAGCTAGCGTGTGCTTCCCATCTCCAGAGTTTTCACGTTCTAAACAGAGGTTTGATATGTGACGGATTTCAGATATTTGTTTCCTCATCTTTTTCATTGACTGAAAAAATTGCCTGATGCTAAAAAACAGTCTCCTGTGCTTCCTAAACTAAATTCTTAAAAATGTCTCTTTCCACTCCGGGAGTCTTAGTACATGATCATCTTTCTTTTGTTTTTCCTGTGAAAGAAAAGCATGCTAAACAGACTTCACCAAATAACATCTTATATTTTTGGATTTTAGGACTCTTAAGAAGGAATACTCAGTATACTTTTCTCTAGTACTTGAAAACTTTTCTTTTTATAGCTAACACTACAATTTCACGTTAACACTGGGTAATAATATCAGTAATAATGGCATCACTGTGGTTCCTGTGAGAATTCTGGTGCTACACAGCTGAAGAAACTTAATTCAGTGCTGGGCTATCTTTTCAGGGCAAGTCAGCAGTGAAAGCAGCATCTGTGTTAAGCCTTGGCATAGTGGTGTATAATGTGGAGTTTCTTCATACAAGTATTTATATCATTTTTTTCTGACAAGGTTGTTCTTCATAAGTATTTGAGGATTTAATGTTTTGTTTTAAATGTAACATAATGTAAATTGGTAACTAAAGACTATCCTGCCTTCCAAACTTCTGGTAGACTTATCCTTCAGCTCAGCATAATTGCTTCTAGCCCTTCATACACTGACCTTGGCTCTCCAGAAGATGGATTCAGAGCATGATGTTAACACTGCGAAGTTTTTTCTCATTTATTCCTCAATGCCGCTTTAAATTTTCAGTGTTTCCTGATAGTTAGACTGCTGTATGTCAGATTAAATAAATAGATCTCACCTTTTTATTACAGATGTAGGAACTATGTTTGGTTTATATAATGTTTACGCTGTACTCCCATTTAGCTTGAGACACTTCATGATAAAGCAGTTTATTTTTTCTCTGCACACTTTTGCTTTCTTTCTGTTACATTTCCCTGCATCTCTTGAACTGCCTTTTCCGCCTTTGTCTTTCCTATCTATGTTCTAATTGCTTATATGCTTTTTTTCCCCCCCCCCCGTCTTTCTATGCCAAGGTACATAGGAACCTGGATTTCTGAAATCTTAGTCATGTTTCCTTCATGAATTTACATTCCTCTCCTAGGTTCCTATAACCACTTCTGGTGCATTTTTACCTCCAAGGGAGATTTCAATCCTTTTATATTTCTGTGTTTCTAAAGACAGGACACATGTTCACAGGCCTGTGTTTTCTTTGCAGTGAGACCAAACTTTGAGGAAGGTGGGACAGTGACCGCGGGGAGGAAACACGAATTTATACGCTCTGAGAGCGAGAACTGGCGCATCTTCAGGGAGGAACAGAATGGGGAAGATGAGGATGGAGGCTGGCGACTGGCTGGGTCACGGAGGGATGGGGAGAGGTGGCGTCCTCACAGTCCAGGTGAGAGCAGAGCGGGGCAAACACACAGTGCTTCCAGAGAGAGGCAAAGCCCATGAGGAGAGGGAGGTGCCACGTTCAGGGCAAAAATAGATTCATTAGTTTGGTCATTAAATACTGTTCTGGTATGTATGGGGCTCTTGGTCACAAAATTATTAGCGTGATTTGTGTGCCTTTTGTTTTTCCTTTTAGCATTTTCAGTACCCTTACATATTAAAGGAGTAATACTTTTTAGTATTACAGACAGCAATACTTGTCGGTATTGTGCTCCAGGTGTATATGTACCTGGTAAAAGAAGGGATTTTTAATAGTAGTGTTTCTTTGTGCCTGTGACAATGAGGGGAGAGATTAGACACCAGACCTAAGGCTGCAGAGTGACAGCAGCCTGGTCATTGACCCCTTTCTAGTCTTACAGATGTGTTTGCAGTGCCAAGAAGCATCCTTGTTTCTCCGTACGTGTTGCTCTACAGGTTTTGTAGTTCGTTGCAGGATATCTTGTGTCAATAAATTTCAGACACCTGTTTGGTTTTACTCTCCCCTTCCTGGGCCTGACAGGGCAAGTCTGGTTACTTGCTTTCCAGCATTGCATTGCTGGAATTGCAGGAGAAATACAAAGCAGAACTTGGTATTTCTTTAGGAGGACTGAAACGTATTATAGTTGTTGTTTGGCTTTTTTTTTTTTTTGTTTTTTTTAAATTTTTTTTTTCCTTCTTCTCTTTGGAAAGATTCAGTCATACTTGGTGTGGGATCCTGGGTTTGGCTGTCTTTTGGCTGCAGAAGGCTTCTGGCATTTTCATAGAATAATAAAATGGTTAAGTTTGGAAAAGACCTTTAAGATGTTTGAGTCCAACCATTGACCCAGCACTGCCAAGGCCACCACTAAACCATGTCCTTAAGTGCAACATTTTCATAGCTTTTAAATCCCTCCAGGGATGGAGCCTCCACTACTTCACTGGGTACCTGTGTTACTGCTTGACAATCCTTTCAGTGAAGAAATTGCTCCTCATGGCCAAGCTAAACTTTGTTTCTGGTAGTTCTAGAGGATAGTAAGGTCCCTGCACTTGAGCCTTCTTTGCTCCAAGCTAAACTTGATAGGAGAGCAAAGAAAGCACAGGACATTTTTGGGGCTGAGGTGGACAACTTCTCTTCAATAAAAAAAAAAGGCCCAGTCGCTCTTACAATGGTTCTGTTGCCCTTTTCAACATCGCAGACTTTCAGTCCAGTTTTTGTGAGCAACTGGATCACCCCTGTTCTGAGCTGCCTTCACAGCTGTGTATAACTCTGCTCTCAAACAGATGTTCTCTTGTACTAAAATTTAGCAGCAAGCCCAAAGCTTGATTTATCATAAGATGTTTTCTATTTAGAGCAAGGCTAAAAGGCAAGTTTGAAAGAATATAATTTTCTTTTCCCCAGTGTTTGGTCACAGTTGGTGATCAGACACTGCTGCTTTATCTAATTGAGGCAATATCAGGCCAACTACCTCATGATACAGCATGATGCTCAGAAGTGGAGTGTTCTCCAAGTACCAGCCTGCATGCTTGAGCTTAAAGGGAAGCGTAGACCTCAAAGTTCAGAGGTTCATTCAGGTCTTGAACTTTTTTGGATGTTCTGAGGAAGGTTTTGAAAATTCATTTTACTTGTATCATGGAAAAATATTACTGTTTATTTGAATTTTCGGTGTAGTAGAAACTAACTGAACTTCCCTTACAAGTTAGTTGTAGCAGGTAGTGTTGAAAGCCTGTTCAAAGACTTAGGTGAATCTGCAGAAAATTTGCAGATAGCCTGAGCTGACAGCTGTATTGTCCTAGTTCCAGCTTTCATTAGAGGCTGTAGTTGAATTCTCCTCTTAGTAGTAGCCACAGAACTATCAAAATGTTTGAAATCACATTTTTGATTTAAACAATGAGTTTAACTCAAATTGGTGTGGCTTAAACTAATTCTTTGTACTTATTCTGATGTTAGGTAATAGTACAGTCATGTGTCCTGCTAAAAATAGAGAAATATCTTCAGAGAACTGTTGTCATTAGTTGGTCCTTCCTGTGGCCTGGCTCTGTCTACTCCCTGCTAGGATCTTTAGACTGGCTTTAATAACTCCTGGAAGAGTGATCGCAGATTTAGATTCACTGGCTTGATTGTCCTTTAAATTTGTAAGGCAAGTCTGTTTTGTCTGAAACATACACACCTATTTTGATCTCAAAACTAGTGACTGATCTATAGATGTTTATGGTTTTGGTTACCAAGTCAGCCTTAAGGAATAGGAATAAATTTTTCTTGCCTAGAATTTCTGATATGATTTTGTATCTTTGCTTAAATAGCTCTTCAAATTGGTCGTTTTCTTGAAAAGCATTTGAGAAAGGCCTTTGGCTGTACTCTCATGTGAAGATTTTTAGTTGCTACTTTATTTGAAAGGCCTTTCAAATTCCTCTTGATTCACCCCACTTTCAGAATCATTCTGTGATTCAACTAGAGTTGAATTTTGGGGCATTTTTCCTTGCATTTGTTAAATATCTTGAAGCAAATAAAGTGCATTTGGAGAATCTTGCTCCAAAATTGAGCAAAGACAGACCTAGATCTATATATAATATATGCTCAAAAAAGTGTGCTTTTTTTTGTTAAGTGTTCAGTTTAGCATGTAGTATTGTTTTAGTATATGTTGAAAATTTCACTGCTGAGTTACAGAATATAACTTTTTTGAGAGAAATAGCTATTAATGTAATATGTTCTTGGATTTCCTGAAGCTGCCAGTTGTCCCTTTACCTACAGTGTCACCATAAATTGCGAGGGATAAATCAAGCTTAAAATTGTCTCCGTACTTGAAATATTCTAAAGGTAAACTACTGACTAGTGGTAGTATAGGGCAGAACTTAAAAACTGTGTTGTGTCCTGTTGGTTTTAAAGCTTCAGGTAAGAATTCAGATTTCTCTCCTTTTGGCTTGCTTTAAAAGGTTGGCAGCCTGATATTTCAGACCTAAATTATGGCCTATATTCTATATTTTAAACACATTTTGTTACTAAGAAACAAGGGCATGAGTCTGCTACACCTATGTCTTTTTGCCTCTCCACATAGCTCTGAAAATATAGGGGCTGTAAAGGTGGTGTAAAAATCTCTACAAGCAGACGTTCTTCACTTTAACTTGGAACATACCTGGGCTTAACAAAGTGTTTAGAATTCACCTTCAAAAATTCACGTTTCTGGATCTCACTGTGAAGAGCTGCACTCCTGGTCTTGGCAGGTGAACAGTGGAGAAATAGAGGCTTTTCTCACTGCAGGGTCTCTAGATGGCCTGCCCATTTGTGGCAGTGTATTAAGAAATTACTCAGTTTTCCTATTCCACACAAAAGAGCTGAAGAAGATGCTCAGCCCTTTGTGAGTGCTAGGTTAGCAAACAGGCAGAGCTGTTGATCCATACCTTACGGCATTGCCAGGTTCAGGCCATGACTCTGTTTGTGCCCCTGCTGCGAGCCCTGACATGGACATTGCTGCTTTTAACGAGGAGCTGTCTGTCCAGGGACTCTCAAAAATGGTGGTTATCAACAACCTCTCACACTTAAATCACTTTCCTTAATAACGTCAAAAAGATTCCCTCAGAACACTGATTTGATGGTTAATACTACTTCCTTTGCAGGGCATAACTACAAGTATGGGTTGTTATCCAGTGGAATGCTTTGCAAATAAGCACATATGGAATAGTGAAGTCCTTGTTATAACAAGTCTAATGTTTATGTTTCCTTGGTAGAATTTAAGATTGAAGTTCATAATGTTTCTGAAAGGAGTTTTGTTTTACATTCCCTGTATTTGTGAGACAAAGGTGGATTTTTGCATAGCTAATATTAATAGTTAGGGTTATAAAGACAATGTGGAAACATTCATTGGTCATGGAACAGGACCACATTTCTCTCCTTTACTGTGATTATATTTTTTTTGTTTTGTGGGGTTTTTTTGTGGTTTTGGGTTTTTTTGGATTTTTTTTTTTTTTTGTAGATATTTGATACTGTGAGACTGCACTGATTCTTGTGCACAGATTCTTGAAGTAAAAAAAAAATTTACTTTTTTTTAGTCCAGTACAGAACAGCCACCATGAAAGGCATTAAGATGCCTTCATTTTTACTTTGCACCTTTGTGATAAAGATGGCTTGTATTGCATGTAAAGTCCTTTCTCTCCCAGTTTGTTTTCCTTAGCAGCCAGTTGTTTACATCTTAAAAAACATTATTGCACTCAGAATTTGAAGCTTGGCTGAATGGCGGTGTCTTCTGAATATTAAGGTTATACATAGATTGGGAAAGTTCTCGCACTTCTTATCTTTTCAAGTTTTGGTATTACATGGCTAAAAAAACCACATTCAGGAGACTGACCAGTCCTTTCAAAGGTATTTGAACAGTTGTCACTCCATTTTTCATGCATGTGCACAAAGGCATATCTGAGGGCAAGAGGCAAAAACATGGGTGTTTTGTTCAGGATGTGACTTCTGCAGGGTCCCTGAAGGAAAAGACAAAATTTTACATTTGTAAAGGTGCCAAAAAGCCATCAGTGAATTCAATTGGCAACTAGTGTAGCTTGTCTTATTTTGGTACCTGTTTTAGATTTTGTAGCTGAGCTTTTTTTTTAACCTTATTTGGTTTTTAATGCTTGTTCCGTGGTTTATAATGTGAGGATATACAATGGACAATATCTGAAAGTCTCCTGCTTATTGGCAAGATGCCCCTTTTCTTTGCCTTGGCTTTGAAGTTGCCTGTTCACAGGTGGGCTGTACGGTGTAGGGGCTTTCTGAATTGCTGTCAGTGTCCCTCCCCCCCGTTGTGTGAGCAGTGCCCCAGGACCGTGTGGTAAAGCTCCTTTCCCTGCCTTAGACGGCCCTCATTCCGCAGGCTGGCGGGAGCACATGGAGCGGCGGCGGCGGTTCGAGTTTGATTTCCGGGAGCGGGATGACGAGCGGGGCTATCGCCGTGTGCGCTGCGGCAGCGGCAGCATGGACGACGACAGGGACAGCCTCCCTGAGTGGTGCTTGGAGGATGCAGAGGAAGAAATGGGCACGTTTGACTCCTCTGGAGCATTTCTCTCTTTAAAGGTGAAAAGCTGCTTGGGGCCCTTGGGTCACTTGGCGCAAATGTCCCGTGCTGTCAGGTGAGTTATGGATTATTGCATTGACTCTGCAGAAAGTGCAGAAGGAGCCAATCCCAGAGGAACAGGAGATGGACTTCAGGCCTGTGGAGGAAGGGGAGGAAAGATCTGATTCTGAAGGGAGCCACAATGAAGAAGCCAAAGATCATGAAAAGAACAAGAAAGAGGGGGAGAAAACAGAAAGAACAGTGGCAGGTAAGGGGGATGACTTCTTCAGCTGGCAGGGTAGAATTTCTGTTAATTCAGTTACTTAGAACTGTCCCCTGTTACAGAATCAGTGGAAGAAGCAGCTCAGGCATCATCTCCAGCTGCCAGGTCAGACACCCCACCAAAATCCCAACCTCCTGACCCGCTGCAGACAAACCTTTTTGAAAGGAAGGAAGAGTCCGTGCCAGAAAGAACAGAAAAAACAGAGGATAAAGAGAATCGAGTGGAGAATACACTGTCAGCCAAAATGTCCAACAGAGGGGAAGGTAATAAACCTGACAGATAAATTTAGTAAGTTTCCATTACTCGCTGTGAGTAATCTGAAGCAAGGACTGGATTATGGTGATGGAAAGCCAGAATTTACCAGCTGGTCTATAAATACAGGATTTGTTGGATATGCCATCTCAAATGCTTGTAGTGCAATAGTACTTCACACTGAAATGCTTCCAGAGAAACGTGAGCTAGTTGGGGATGTGCCTCATGTTATTACAGCAAAACAAATGTGGACAAATATGTGGAAATGGGATATGCTCAAATGTGCTGAGTTCTGCACTGGTAGAGCTAAAGTGTTCCGTGAAGTTAGGCTAGGTGCCTGTGCTGTAAGCAGTACATTCAGGAAGAGCTGAAAATACTTTTGCTTTGGTGTTAAATCTGAGCTGTTGAATATTCTGCATTAAGTTCTTAAAAGTAATTGTCATTGACGTTAAAGATAATGAACTAACTTTAACCTTTTTCTTTAGATTTGGCCTCTCTTGCTCAACCTTTGCCACAGATTTCTGCAGACACAGCTGCTTCTGCTCATCTTTCTCCTCCTGTTTCCAATTCAAATCCTGCTCTGCGGCCAGTTCAAACACCTGTCACAGCTGCTCCAGGCATGGGCAACATTCCCACTGACCCAGATGATGAAGAGGGCCTCAAACACCTAGAGCAGGTAAAATTTCTCTAATTCCTTGGTTGTTGACAGTCATGAGACTGGAGGAATGTGGAATGCAAAAAAAAAATACTTGAAGCCCATAAAATCAGAAATGCAGCTGAAACTTTACAGCATATACTGAAACCTGCTTCTCTGTTTGTTTTTTGGGTTTATTTGGGGTTTTTTTGCAAATAATTCAAGCTGTTATATTTTTCTGGATCAGGGTGCTATACCCCATGTTAAAGAGCTAGAGACCCTAGTGCTTATGACCACTGCCAAGTAACATTACGATTTGCCTTGAGAAATTATGTATGTCTGTTAAAACCTCCAAACGAACCATAAAATAAAAACCCAACCAGAAATCCTGTAAGTGAATCACAACACTGTGCTGAGGAAGCTGTGGTGACTGCTGAGATGTAGAGCCTTCCTTGTGCTCATGCTCGCATGCCTGTTTTGTTTTTCACTGTGGTACTGTATGGGACCACCTTGGCAAGTTGCTCTAAAGCTTTTGGTAAGCAGGTGAACTGCGCTTGTTCAGGAATCTGCCTGACAAGCGTGGTAGACAGAGCTCCAGGTTTGTGTAGCAGTCACTTCCATCCTGGGCCTGCCTGTCATTCCTGGTACACTCTGGAGCACTGGGTAGCACAAGGTGATTGTGTTTGGTACACTCATATTTAAATCTGTAAGCCCCTATCTAACTCTTGCACTTCTTGCTGGTTTTGATGTCTCTTGCAGCAAGCAGAAAAAATGGTGGCGTATCTGCAAGACAGTGCCCTTGATGATGAAAGACTAGCAGCAAAAATCCAAGAGCACAGAGCAAAGGGTTCCTCTATGCCCCTGTTCCATGAAGCAATGCAGAAGTGGTACTACAAAGATCCACAAGGAGAAATTCAGGGTAGGTCTGTGCCCTTTACACTTCCTCTTTTGTTTCACAGCATTGTTAAAAGAGTTCTTCACAGAATTACCACCTGCAGATGCTGGTGCTTCTTTTTACAAAAGCAGCACAGGGAATTTACTGTTTTAAAATTAGGTTTTGAAAATATCTCCAACCCATCGCTACCCCAGTGAGCTCAGCAGGCTGAAAGTCCAGAACTGTGCTTGATCATGGCTGAGGTTTGCCATCACTCTGTAAATTAGGTTAGACTCAAACCTGTTTCTCATCATGCCAGTAGTTACTTAGATTTCCAGATAACAGTGGAAACAAATGAGGAATGTGATCAAGTAGCTTGTTGTAGAGAATCCACAAGAAACCTTGAAATCAGTTTCCTAGACTCAGCCTGAATACGTGGAATAGTCAGGGAGAGTGGTTTGTTTCAAATCCAGGGTAAAGAGGAATCAAGTTTCCACCAACCAGTGCTTGTGCAGAATCTCAGTTTAAATCATACTTGCAGCCACTGCTTTTTTAGGTCGTATGATGGATAGGAACTGTTCCCTACTTCAAATTTTTGCTTGAAAATTATTTTTTTTCAATGAAATTTGGAGCAGGCCATTCATGTGGGTACTTGCATCTTTGTTTTCAGAAGATACATTTCTTTTGGAGGTCCCAGGGCTCTATTTTAGAAGCTGCTTATGTGCTTCCCAAAAGTGCAGTTAAACAATTAATTCCTTCCTTGCTGTACTTTGCACTTTGTAGTATGAATGACTTCTCAGCTGTGAAGTCCAGATGGGATTGGTGGGGTGTTGTTTGTGGGATCTGTGTCAGTCTCTTGTCTGGAGGTATTGCACATCTTTAGGTTTTTTTCTCATTGCTTTAAGTTGAAAGAATGTTAATCATAAAGTGCTTTTATTTGCTCAGTGTCACTACTCGATGTTTATTGCTGGGTGACAATCTAAATATTTTTGCTGTTGGATTAAATACTTCAATATGACATAAAGAAGTAAATGCTTCCACATAATTTTTTTTTTTCTTTCAATAGCATCTTGTGGTTTCATATTCTCTAGGAGGAATTGCTTTCCAGAGATATTCCTTTTAGATATCCAGAGATAGATACTCCAGCGATATCCAGAGATAGAAGGCAAGGGTTACTGAATGTTGCTGCTTTTCAGAAGATGTTCTGCAAAACTTATTTACGTGGTTCTTACTTGGTTAAATAATATTTTTATCCTGGTTTTGTATGTATTTGAATATGTAAAATTAGTATAGAAACCCTCATTTGAAAGGAATTACTGAAATCTTTCTCAGAAAAAAGATGAAGAAAAGGAAAAGTGTCGATTTTTACAAAGGAAAGAAACTAGATCCTCGTTATCTTAAATGTAGTAGTTCCCTATAGGTGGGTCTGCTTATCGGCTGAGTTCCAGAAGCAAAACTTGTGTAAAACATGAGTGTTCCTCTGGTTTGAAGGCAAGAGTTGAAGCAGTCTGTGCTGTGCAGTTGGGAGAGCAGCACTTGTGGTTTGAGCATTGTCAGGTACTACTGAGCTCCAGAGTGGAAGCTGTAGCTGCTGGGAGCCTGAAGCAGTGAGTGCTGCTGGAGGACAGCAGGGGGATTATCTGGACCAATGTGGCTGCTTTCACCCCAGAGCTGAGCTGTCTCCCTCCAAGGCGAGGTGAAAGGCATCATGCACTTTTCCTGAGACTGTAGGGCAGTGCTGTAGCCCTGTGGAGATGTGCATGGACACTCCAGCCTTGGATGAGCAGTGTCTCCTTGAGTGGGTGAGGCAGACAGGAATGCCTGGTGCTGGGCACTGTGCGACTGTAGCCAGCTCCTTGTTTCCAACATGATGAGCCTGGCCTTGCTTCCCCTTCCCCACAACGTGTGTTGTTTGATGTGATTCCAGGTCCGTTCAGTAATCAGGAGATGGCAGAGTGGTTCCAGGCTGGGTACTTCACGATGTCACTGTTGGTCAAGAGAGCCTGTGATGAGACTTTCCAGCCACTTGGAGACATCATGAAAATGTGGGGCAGGGTTCCCTTCACTCCAGGTCCAGCACCACTTCCACATCTGGTAATTGTGACAGTTACAGAATCTAAATAGTCCTCTAACAAGTGGGAATTGAATTATTTAGGTGTCATCTACTCTGTTTTGGAATTGCAGGTGTTCCAAGCACCAAAGTTGAACTTGGTGTTAGATTACTTTTGCAGGAGTAGAAAAGACATGTAATTTAAAAATGCTTGTTGTAGCTGGGAGGCTAAGTCCTGTGATATGTAAAGGTGCTGTGTATTTCACAGGCTTTGTAAATATTGATCTTGGTCTTTTTCTATTTTCATTTTTTTTTCCTGGTCAAAATACAACTATTCCTTGCATTTGCAATCTACTACTCTTAGTATTTATGTTATTGAAAAAGAATGTTTTATCCCTAAACATAGGGCGAGCTGGACCAGGAGCGACTGACTAGACAACAAGAGTTGGCTCTGATCCAAATGCAGCACCTCCAGTATCAGCATCTTTTAATACAGTAAGACTTTCTGTCCCAGAGATCTTCCAGTGGCTGTGTTCTGCTCTGCCTGTTCAGTCATCTGGGTTCACTGCTTGTCATTGTTTTCTTGGGCAATGGGGCTGAGAGTGCTTCACCTCCAACAGCAGTAGCTGCTTCCACAAACACAGGAGAGATACTGATAGTCTACAGGATCAGGGCAGAATGTCTGCCCCAGGCTCACTTCTCAGAGTCCTTTCCAATGTCACACATAGCTAGTTTGGTGAGACTTGCTTTATAGGTAGTTGTTATGGTCAGACTGGACATTAGCTGGTGTCCTAGTAATGGCCTTCAGATGTTTTGATGTCTAGAGAAGGCTACATATCTTGGGAACTGGAGATGGAGAAGGTGGAACTTACCTTTGGTCTGCCTGCTCAGATCTTTGAAGATCAGTGGAAGGTCCTGCTGGGCAAAGCAGTTTGTCATCCATACTGCCAAAGCTGTCAGTTGTTCATTTATGGCCGGTTCCTGACAGCTTTTTTTGCAGCAGCTTGAAGGAAAGAATGCAGTCAGATAGAATTCTTTTTCAGAGGATCCCAAAAGCTTGCATCAAGATTATAGTTTTCAATACTGATTGTCACCATAGGATGGAATGAGGCAAGAGCCTGCTCCTGTACTTGGCAATGCCTTGACATACTGGGGCAGAGACTGATTGCAGGTGGCCAGTGATCAAAGCCAGGTTAATTTGAGCTAACATTACAGAATTTAGACAAAAAAAAGTAGTGTTGCACAGTAGTACTAGTTGCAGTAGTGTTGCAAGAGTAACATTGGGGCAGTGATAGCCAGGTGGCATAGCTGAGGGTGAAGTCTGGTTCTGTTCATGAGCCATCTGGCTGTGTTCTTGTGTTTTGATTCTTGACAAGCTCATGTTCTGTGGTTTCCTCTAGTATTTAGCATGTACGTTATATAGGTCAGTGGGCATTAGTCCCAGAGCATGAATCTGTCTGCAACTTGGTTATAAATGAACAAATACCATTTGTCTGCTTCTCTTTTGAAGACAACAGTATGCACAGATGCTGGCACAGCAGCAGAAGGCAGCCCTCTCATCCCAGCAGCAGCAGCAGCTCGCTATTCTCCTTCAGCAGTTCCAGGCCCTGAAGATGAGGTGAGCTAGTTGAGACTTGAACTGAATTCTGTTCTTCCTGTACTCTGGTCTAGTCTGTGTATAACAATAATTACATCTTGTTAGCTGTCTGTCCTATTCAAGTTTGCTCATATTTTAGCATTACGTATGTTAAAGTGATAATGAGAATATGAGTGTGTTTCAGAATAATAGGAAAACAGTGTCAGGTTATGGAATATTTCTTTATATATGTAACCTTTGCCTCAGTGTCTTTATGGAAATAAGGTGTTGAAATTGTACCTGTCTGACAGATCTGTTGTGCTGGTCACCAAGGAGCTCTGCCAGTTCTGCAGTACTGGATGCTTGTTCCTCAAACTGACCTCTAATCAACAAATGCAAAACTGTAGCTTAGCCCTTGACTTAGCAGCAGGGTGAGATCAACAAGAGCTCTGCAAGCAACTACTGTTGTCCACATCATATTTTTGTTTTAAATAGAGGTGTGGAAGGAAAGCAGTATGTTACAAGTTACTGAATCTCATGCGTGTTCAGAGCACTCCTGTCCCTGGAAGTGGCGTGTTGACTCTTCCTGTTGGTATTACAGAATATCTGAACAGAACATGATGCCACCTGTTACAAGGTCTGTGTCAGTGCCGGACACTGGCTCAATATGGGAACTTCAGTCAGCTTCACAGCCTACAGGTAAGGTGCTTTAGCCTGGATCAGATCTCTCGGGAAAAAGTCCATGCATTAAGAACCAGCATCTTTGAGATGATCCCTCCCTTTTTGACACAAGGGGAAATTATTTTTGCATCATAACGTTTAACTGGATCTGCCTACTTTTGCCTTGAAGTAGAAGTTCTGTTTGAGAGTGGTAAAGAATATGGTAATTTTTTCCAATGGTTATGGGAAGTCTAGATCTGAAGGGATTTTTCTGCTTAAGGATGTTGTGCTCTGACTGGGAGGAGCTGGAATAACTGATTTTTCTATGAAATTTCATTGGAAACCCAGCCTTCCTTCAGTCATGGTACTTGTTCTCCCTTCCTTGTTCTCCAGGAAGATAAGGTGGCCCCCTACTGACTTAAGGCAAAAGTGTTAATGTGATTTTAGTTCCTTAAACATATTAACAGCATTAACACAAGATTCTCCCCTTTCAGTTAGGTTTTGTTCATGTGCTTATTTTTGCTTGTCAATGTTTGTTTTCTTCACTGTCTAGTCTGGGAAGGAAGCAGTGTCTGGGATCTGCCCATTGATACTGCAGCTCAGGGACCAGCTCTAGAACAACTTCAGCAGCTCGAGAAGGCCAAGGCTGCAAAGGTCAGAAACTGTTTTGTATTGTAAGAAGTTGGGATTGCTCTTCTGCAATGTTATTGTGGTTCTTGAGCCAATGGAAGACCAAGCTTTTTAATGGATGGTTTTGACTTGATTTTCATGGAAAACACCAAAAAGAGAATAGGGGTTATAAAAACAAGTTATGAAATCCTTGTGGACAGCTGTTTGGAAACTGTCGCTGTGGAGGTACTACTGACCTCTGTAATACTGGTTGTCTTCTACATTTGTCATTAAAACCTCTTCACTAGCCACATCTGTTTTAAACTGAGATCATTGTGAGTTGTCAGGCCAAACCCTGAGTTGAGACCAGGTAGTTGTACTCTTAATCCTTGTGATTTTCACCAGAACTAGTTTGAGGAATCACAAGAGTCCTATTTGGCAGTGTTATTCTACATGTACTCTTAAGTATTAAATTATTTTTGTGAGTTTGAACCTGTATGACTCTGTACATTTCCTGAAAATTGCTATTTTATGACGATTTCAAAGCAACTCGCTACTCGCTTCCAAAGTCAGAGGATATTTTGTGGAGCTGATGTAGAAAGACTGACTGGAGAACCGATGTTTGTTACAAACAGAAATTGTCCAAAATTGTTCTAGACTATTTTAGGAATCTGACCTCAGTAGATAGCCAGCTGATAGGTAAAATTGCAATTAAGGGAGAGCATCTGTCAGAGGCTTCATCTGTTAAGCTGTTACTATGATATCAGCAGAGTTGCCCTAAGAAATGGTGTAGGGAATACGTTACCTGCATCTGAGTATAGTTTTATGTGAATTGTAGCTAGAGCAAGAGAGGAGAGAAGTGGAAATGAGGGCCAAACGAGAGGAAGAGGAGAGGAAAAGGCAGGAGGAGCTTCGGAGGCAACAAGAAGAGCTACTTAGGAGGCAGCAGGAAGATGAGAGGAAACGACGGGAAGAAGAAGAACTGGCCCGCAGGAAGCAAGTGAGTTTCCCCAATGTAGTTAATCTCTAATTAATTATAATATTTTTATAAAACTCACTTTGAGAATCCTGTTGGGTCTAAGTAATCTTTGATAGGTGTGTATAAAGACAGTTTTAATATTTTTCGTGTGAGTATTTTAAATTACAATTCTTCTGTTCTTGATTTTTTTAAGAGCCCAGATTGCAATCTGAGAAATGGGCTTTGATGCTTCACTTTAAGATAGGTTTCTGTTTGTGAGCACAGGCCCTTAATTCCATGTGGAATATTCCCTCTCAACTTTTAAATATCAATGTTAGACTTTAGTTAGTTGCCCAGTTAATGCATGTTTTGATCTTTATTTCCCATTTATGCAGTTAAGTGTTTTATATATTCTGGAGTAGATGGAGCTTGAGCAGCTGTCTCAAATGAATAACAGGTTCAGAGCTATAGTGGACAAAAAGTAATGTGACATTGAGCTTATTTTTTCCATTGTTCAACTTTTTTAACTTAGTAAATTTTTTATTAATCAGTTGTTATCTGGGAATAGTTTGTCAGATTTTTTTACTTGAGGTGATACTTGGGAAAGGTAGGGATGTAGGTTGATCAAGCATATTTCTTAAATAGTTACATGGTCAGTGTTGCCCTAGGAGAATAAATGTAGGAATTGTACTACGTTCTTATTTGTCCCAGAATACAAAATGGAGACATTATTAGTTTGGCATTTTTAGCATTTGCTTCTGAGTTCTGTATGGAAGAAAATGTAGTTGTTCCTTAAGTGTTGCAGGAGGGCAAGACAAGAAAGTTAGTTTTCACTCGGCATGTGAAAGATAAGGACAAGCACAAGGCTGAGCTTATTCACTAAGGAGTTAGTCAGTGAATGTCCTGAAAAGTACCACATGAATAATAGGCAAAAGTACTAAATAATTCTGTCCCTTATAGTATTTCTTAGGAGCTTAGGTAGGCAGTTGTAAGGTATGTTCCTGCTTTAAGGATCAGACACTTCTGAGGAAGCCTGTAGAATCTCTAGTTTTGTTTGGAAGTTCATTGTAGATCTGTGTTCACTCAGGGTTTGGGTTTTTTCACAGAAGGTCTATTTTAATTGGTACAGTATGATGTGTAGGTAATTTCATGGTATCTTTTGGAATGAAGTCTGCAAATAAATGGCTCCTTGCTTTAGTGTATCCACTTTGTATGCAGGAAGTCATTATGCTGTACAGAAAAGCATCCTCCACTTGAGGTCAAACTAACATAGAAGCAATAATATACTCAAAAGTGTAACTTTTGAGATAGATTGCTTTAGATCTGGTTCAATAACAAGAATGTATTTTTCAGCTGGGAACTCAATTTGTGTCATCTGTGCTGGCTTCAAGTAGACTTGGATTGTTTCTTTTCACTCTTACAGTTTTGCCTCTGTGTGTAACAATGTCTGTTAAATTCCAAAGTTTTGTTGTCCACTTTGGATTTGTCCAGTAAACAGTCTGACTCTACTGTTCTGAGATGCCATGGGAAATAACTATTTACAAGAAGGAAGCAGAGCGGGGTTGAAAAGCAGTAACAGCAAGTATCTTAGTTCATTACCTGCAATAATTGCCACAATGCTTAATTCTGAGCAGTAATGTCTTGAAAAGGTAACAAAGAGTTTTAAGCACTTCTCTGGAAAGAGAAAATAACATTGTATTCTGTATTTTAAAAAAACAACTGGTCAATATTTGAATCTGACTTCTGTACTAAAAGGCATTGTAGAATCAGGGATGAACTGATTTATTAGCATGGATTTATGCAGAGGAGATGATGCTTAACAAATTTGATTAACTTCTTTTGAGGAGATGACAGTGAGAGCTGAGAGGGGTGAAGCAGTAGACTTAATCTGCCTGGACTTCAGGAAGGCTTTTGATGTAATACTGCATAAAAGACTAGTATATAAGGTTAGTAAATATGCTGTTGATGGTGAATTCTAAATAAAAAAAATAACTAATAGAAATTCAATTCTGTAGGATGAAATGTCATACCAAATGTTGAATTCAGTTCTGTTCAGTTTTAATCAATTACTTTGCACTGTAGAATTGCGAACAGTAATGCCCAGCTTGTGTAGCTCCTGTATTTAATTTTTGTCTCTGGTCTGGTATCTTCTGTTTTTTAATAATCCATTCCTTTCAGGAACAAAATTTGAGGTTTAATAACCAGCTAATAATTGTTTTTGATGAATTATGTCTTTAGTTCTCCGTTTAAAATTTCGAAGAGGAGAGCAAAAAGATTTGTGAGCCCTAGTAACATAGACAAGTAGAATTGCAGTTTTCACCAACTGCAAAAATTTGTTTTATTTTAAAATCCAGAGTCTGTTGAACTGGGGATTTCTGCTTAAGGATTTTTTTTTGTAATATTACAGATATTTTGAAAGATGTGAAATAAGCGGTCTGTACAGTCAGATGTATGTGTTTGAAAACAATTTCTAAGAAAGATGCTAAAGAGCAATGGGAATGTATTGGAGGAGGAATCTACGAACATAGGAACACTAAGAGCCAAGGATTGATTGTTTCCCATACAAGTCAGTGTCAGAAAGCTGAAGAGCTTTGAATGGTTTTGGTCACATGCTCAAACAAAACACATCAATTAAGATACAGAAGTAAATATTAAGAAAATGTTTTTATAACTGTGAGGAGTCAGAAAAAAGGCTGTTTCCCATCTTTTTGTATCTTGCAGGGTTTTTTCCCTCATGTCAGTAAAGCACTAGTCACCTTGAGTTCTGTTGGAGGGAGAGAAGTTTTTTACTGATGTAATTCAACAGTGTCTCTCCTGGCATGCCTGAGCAAGAAGGAGATCTGTACAGCTTTTCTAATGCAATTCTAGCCTCATTTCCCAAGGGGACAGTAGGGCAGAGATGTCACTGAAGTGCTGTCTCACAGGAGGACTTGTTGACTTTGCTCATCTCTCCCAGGTGCTATGTGCTGTGTCAGTGAGAGCCCTCAGCCTGGCAGACACTGAGGACTTGAGAGCTGAGATCCTGCTCTGTGGTCTCCAGGCAAACAAAAAAGACTGATACCTCCAGCCTACTCAGCAGCCTTTCTGATAAGAGATACAGGAAGCAGAAAATTTTCAACACTTTAACTGGGGACACTTGATTACTGTGACTTGACTGCACATGTCCTGTTAATACAGTTAAAGGCCCAAATTTCAAAAATGATTTGGATGGCGTGTGTTGCACTTGAAGCTCATTTGATTAATGAGAAAATGAATCACAGTTCTGTGTTTGGCTAGTGAAAAAACTCACTTACTGCACTTATATCTAGCATCAAACCACTTAAGTGATATTCAGGAAGGTGAATGAATTATTGGCTTGCAGCCAGCAGTGATTCAGTGCCATGGGGTTGCTTATAAAAGATGTCCTGTCTACTGACAGTTTTGTTGAGGCATCTGATATTCATTATCAGAGAAAAAGCCAGGGCAGTTGTCCAGGGAATTGTAGTGTAGTTTATCTGTGCTGAGTGTACATGAAGCTTTGGTGTCAGATTGAATAAGAGTCTTAGTTTTCACAACTAACTTCCTTGATTTACCAGAGTTTACATCCGTGCTGCCCAATTAATCCCTGATCATCCCATGAATAATGTATTGCTTATAAAAAAATTGTAGGAGTGTGATTGTGGTAGTGGTCATTTTTAAAGGAAAATACAAAATTATAAAAGCTTAAAAAGGTTCTGGTCCAAAAATTAAGATCTTCAGGTTGAGATGATAGGGTAAGTCAGACAACAGAATGGATGAAAAGTAGGGTGGCCTTAACTCAGTTGCTGGACATCGGAGGCCAGAAAAGGCTGCAAAAACTAAGGCTTTTTTATGCAAGGGAAAGTCAGAATTGATGGAAGAAGTCCCCAAGTGGAATCCCATTCAACAATATACAGGAAGCTTGCTTGTTCCCTATTCTTCAAAAAAACCCAAGTAGCAGAATGTTTATGTTGATAGGAAAGGATGCTAATGTTTAATTTTTGAGTTAAATAAATAATTCTAGTACTTGGAAAACAGAATATAATTTATGGGAAGCTATTTAAATAATTTAGGGATAGCCCAAAATGAAAGCCCTTAAGAGACCTCTTGTTACCCACAATATTTAAATAGTATAGGGATAGCCCAATGAAAGCCCTTGAGACTTCAGAAGTAACTGTCCTTAAATGCATTGAGCTGCATCAGCTTCTTTCTAGTGTCTGGAGCTGTGGTTTGAATTTTATAGTGCTCTTGAACAGTCAGTATTCAGAAACTCCTGTAAGTAGGAAAAGCTTCCAATTTATAGCTGACAGCCCTCCCCCAGAGGAATTAATGATACCCACATATTGAAATATTTACAGATCTAATGTTCAACTGCTAGTGCTGCATAGTGAAAAGAGGAGTCTCACATTTTATTGTCATTCTCAATGCCATTCTTCTTAAAATCAAAGATGGACAATTGTATCTTCTGTTTTCCATTGCAATGATATATGTAGGCGATGCACGTTACATCAGAAATACCTGTTAACAGATGAGCTTGTCATGCTTAATGCAATGTTTTGGTACGGCTCCTAGTGTGGAGCTAGGGAGCTTTTCTTGAGGCTACTCGTTTGGCCAGACAAAGCTGTAATCTGTGTTCTGATATGGTTTGTTGTTAAATTGAATTTATAGACTGACATTTTGTTCCCAACTCCAGGAGGAGGCCCTCAGGCGACAACGAGAGCAGGAAATTGCACTACGGCGGCAGCGGGAGGAAGAGGAGAGGCAACAACAGGAGGAAGCACTTAGGAGATTGGAGGAGAGAAGAAGAGAGGAGGAGGAAAGACGTCAGCGAGAGGAGTTAATTCGTAAACAGGTGAAAAATGGCAAAAGGGACATCTTCTTTTTAATTGTGGAGGCTGACACAACAGGCTTTGGAACTTGCACCAGTGCTTGAGAGACCATCAGTTTTGGTCAAAGAAAGCAGATTTTACAGATAGTGTCAAGCTGAGTGAAAAAAAGGTTGTTTACCTGTATCCTGACTTCAGACGAAACAATCAGAATCCAATACACCCTTAGGTAAAGAGGTTTGAGTGGGAGTGAGTGTTCTTCCTTCACATTTAGCTTTGCAGCACAGTGTTTATACTCCTTTCTGAGGCAGAGTACAGGATCAGAATAACAGTTAGCACTCTCTGGGCCTTTACTTTGTTAGCTTCCATGTCATCTGAGATGATCAGTTTTGTCAGTCTTTCTGTGCAATGCCAAGTCTGTATCCACTACCAGAGTTTCAACTTTTTTTCTTCCCTTTTCTTTTTTATTAACAGATTTTTTTTCTCCTTGGGGTCAGCATTAGAAGTCCCTGTCGGGGAACTTGAGCTTCCAGTCCCCTAATTGATACTCTCACTGTTTCTTGGTCAAACTAATGTAGAAGTGTGATTGGCTTCAGGTTAACTTCCAGGTCCATTTCAGAATTCCCAGTTAGTATTTAAAACTGCCTTTTCAGGGTCCTCCCTTGTAAGATGTCCATCACTAATTCTGTCATTTGTTAGCAGAAGCATCTTCTCTGGAACTCTGGTGTTGAGTAACAGCAGTAAGCATCTTCATCACCTGTCTCTTCTCGCCTGTTGTTTTTGCCAAGTTTTATTCCACTGAAAGTGTGGTTGTACTGTTAATAGTATAAGCAGGCAGAAGCTCAGACTGGAAGGTTGTGTGTCTACTAGAAGCAAAGTAGTAAAAAGTTAGCTGGTGTGAATTAGGGAGATGTCATTCTCTTCCAAGTTCCTTGGTGAAGCAATGGGAAACATGTACTTTTAGGGCATAAAGATTATGTTACTAGGCAACATGTATTTTTAGGGAATATAGACTATCTTACTTTATTACTGAGAAATGTAAAGGTAAACAAACAGATCAAACAGCGCAGATTACAGATAACGTGATCCCTCTCTGTTCTGTCAATATCAGTTCAGAGTATTTTAAATTCTGTGAGGTCTCCTTAGACTTTATTCCTTTCTGTGTCCTGGGAAGGAAGAGGAGGCTGCCAAATGGGCGCGGGAAGAGGAGGAAGCTCAGCGGCGGCTGGAGGAGAGCCGGCTGCGCATGGAGGAGGAGGCGGCCCGGCAGCGGCTGGAGGAGGAGGAGCGGAAGCGCAAGGAGCTGGAACTCCAGCGCCAGAAGGAGATCATGAGGCAGAGGCAGCAGCAGCAGGAGGCTTTACGGCGGCTGCAGCAGCAGCAGCAACAGCAGCAACTTGCACAAATGAAGGTAACCTGTTCTGCAGTTTAACTTCCTTTCAGCTCAGCTGGCAAGTGAAGCCAACAGCTGCAGTCAGGGTGGTCTGTAGTAGCTTGGGTAGAGCAGGGTTGGATGAGCTGTCTGGAGAGGGAAGAGGGTAAAGATGTGAGAAGCAAGAGGAAGAGAAGTTATAAATTACAAAGTGAAAATCTTCTGTCAATAGAAGCACACTAGTGAGGCGTCACACATGGGCACAAATGTTTTTTTTGCCACAATGAGTAAGGGCCCCTGCAAAGTTTCTAAAACTTGGAATTCCTAAAGTCTTTGAAACCGAAATGGATTGCTTTTATTCAGGTAATGAAGTGCTACTTTATTCCTGATACACTGTGTCCAAGACTGATGAATCAGAGGGCAGTTCAAAGAATGTATAATTTCTACCTTTTCATACTTTATTGTGATACCATTTTGTACTTCTTAGGGTTTTGGTAAACTTAAAGGGGTTTTATCCCCAGGGTTTATACTGCTTCTTTCCTGATTATACTCCAGCAATATTCTCCGAAATGTTTTGTAATTCCTGGTGATGTCTGTTTTGGTCCAGCTCCCTTCATCTTCAACATGGGGTCAGCAATCAAATTCAGGAGCTTGTCAATCCCAGACCACACTGTCATTGGCTGAAATCCAAAAGTTAGAAGAAGAACGAGAACGGCAACTCCGAGAAGAGGTAAACACTGACAGCTGCGGAGTGCAACTTGTTAGAGGGGACTCAGCTGTGGGACTGCTTAGCTGTCACTTCAGTTATTAGAAGGAATGGTGAGGATGAGGAATGTTTTTTTGAAATAGCATAACTCAAAATCCTGTCCTTCAGGCACAAGTTCGTTAAGCACTTGTGTGGAAGTTTTTATCGCTTCATAGTACAAGAATCTGAAAGAAGGGACAACTGCACCCTTTTAACCCAGAGAATGTAATATGTTCACAAAACAGTATACAGTTATTTCCCATCTATATACTAGCATGTTTGAAAACATTGACAAGATCAGTTAAAGGGAGGGTGAGTTGAGGGGGAACAAGTAATGATAAGAGTGAAGGTCTTCCAAGAAGCCGATTGCAGTCATGATTTGATAAATTTAGTCTGTCTCAGACTAATAAACAATTTGTATTTACTGGTTACCTAATGTCCCTTTTTGGAGGAACTGTAATGGGCCAGAACAATAATAGGTCAGTTAGACTTCTCCAGAAGAAAGGGAATTCTGTTTCAAAACAGTATCCAAGTTAGACTTTTGAATAGTAATGATCATCTGAAAGTATTTACAAGCACTTTTGTCTTGCTTGCAACAGCAAAGGCGTCAGCAGCGTGAACTAATGAAGGCCCTCCAGCAACAGCAGCAGCAACAGCAGCAGAAATTGTCAGGCTGGGGTAATGTCACCAAACCAACAGGTACCACCAAGTCCCTGCTGGAGATACAGCAGGAGGAGGCAAGGCAGATGCAGAAACAGCAGCAACAGCAGCACCAGCAGCCGAACAGAGTCAGAAACGCCACGGTATGTTTATTTTTCTGATGAGTACGTGGAACAAAGCCAGTTCCCTCTGTTCATGTCCTTTCTGCTGGGTCTGTTGTAATAACCAGCATCTCTTTGTTATATCTCAACAGCACTCTAACCTGCACACCAGCATTGGGAATTCAGTGTGGGGCTCTCTAAACACTAATCCCAGCAACCAGTGGGCATCTGACTTAGTCAGTAGCATCTGGAGTAATGCTGATACCAAAAACTCAAACATGGGTTTCTGGGATGATGCAGTGAAGGAAGTGGGACCTCGTAACTCGACCAATAAAAATAAAAGCAATGCCAGCCTCAGGTAGGAACTGGGGAAGGAGCTTTTACAAAGAAATATTGCCACTCCTGGCATGATCACTTGGCAGTTTGAACATCTTAATGTGTTTTCCTTTTTGTTATCTGTTTTGACAGAAAGAAAAAAATATTCACAATCTGCTTTGACAATAAAAATAGCTAATAGGTGACCATTCACTG
>VRYO01001147.1:226174-368137 GCA_009812075.1 Sialia sialis | reverse complement strand
CTTATAATCGTGAAATTACTGTAGTCTGAAAACACTGTACTGCATACTGCATTGTGGGTAAGCCTGGTAACTGATAATCTAATTATATCCATTTTCTTTTCCTCAGTAAATCTGTAGGTATTACAAGTAGACAAAACAAGAAGGTAGAAGAAGAGGAGAAGCTGTTGAAATTGTTCCAGGGGGTTAATAAAGCCCAGGATGGATTCACTCAGTGGTGTGAACAGATGCTTCATGCACTGAACACAGCCAATAACTTAGATGGTAAGAGATGGAAAGGAATGGGGGGAACAATATCTGTTCTGTTTCCTGACAGAGTAGTTCTCAGGGACTGTAGTGACATCAAACCAGTGTTTCCAATGCACTCAGCAAAAGGATGTAATTAAATAGTCATCAGAAGAACTGGCTGCATCCTCTTTTAGGTTTTTGTTGTCTTAACTGTAGCAGATCATTGGGATTTGAAAAAGTTCTGAAGTGTGTCAGCCAGAACCATCGTGAAGATTTCTGGTAATCATGGAAGCAGATAGATGAGGATCCAGTTTCATCCTGCATTGCGTGATAGGGCTTTATTGTGGGGAGCTGGGAAGAGCAAGCTGCTAGACCAGCAAATATTTGACACAGCAATCTGTCATTGGTGTTTATTGCATGTGTGTGTTTGCTGTCAACATGCATTCACTCATGGTCTGCTTTCTTCTTGCAGTTCCCACGTTTGTGTCCTTCCTGAAGGAAGTGGAGTCTCCCTATGAGGTCCATGACTACATCCGAGCCTACCTTGGAGATACTCCTGAGGCCAAGGAGTTTGCCAAGCAGTTCCTCGAGCGCCGTGCCAAACAGAAAGCCAGTCAGCAGCGGCAACAGCAGCAACAGCAGGTAAGGGTGGCTCTGCTCTCCCTGGGGACTGGCTGAGGCAGGAGAGTCAGCACCCCTGCTGCATTCCTCAACATCCTGGCAAATGCAGACAACAAAGCAGCTTTCTAGTTTTTACCACTGGATCTAGTTTCCTTTGTAACTTAACAGTTGAGGCCAACTGTAGATCAGTGTATTTTTGCATGGTGATCTAGGAAATGCTGTGGGAAGATTAGGTGGATACATCAGTAGCTTGTGCTGCCACGTAGGTATAGGAAGTGCTTTGGGCTCTGAATATTTTCTGTATAAATAAACCAGACTTCAGTATGCTCTGTATTCTTGTCCTTAATTTGTTCTCTAGGATTCAGTGTGGGGGATGAACCACAGTTCGCTACATTCAGTCTTTCAGACCAATCAGAGCAACAACCAGCAGTCCAACTTTGAGGCTGTGCAGAGCGGGAAGAAAAAGAAGAAACAGAAAATGGTTCGGGCAGATCCCAGCTTGTTAGGTCTGTTAAAATTTTTTTAAAAATTAACATTTAATTTGGTAGTGGTGGTTTGCTTTGGGGAATGTAAAGGATTCTTACTGACCTTAAATGGTAATACTGAATTTGAGTAGAAAAGTTGTAATGTCTTTAGAATCTTTTCAGTATTATTTATTTAATTATTTGAAAAATTCTGTACCAGTCTCATGGAAAACTTGTGTTGAACTTTCATGTAATGGTCTCTTTGATTGCTGGGTTATTATCTAGAAACCTCTAAGTAGTTCAGCGATGTCAGTTAAATTTTCCTTCCTCTTTTGAATTGACTTATGGCTATTTTATTGCTTTTAATGCTGATTTGTTCTTTGAAGAAAAGCATGTTTTCCTTTCTTTTAAGAGGAGCAGCTTTCTGGGGCTGTCTTTGCCTTGCCAGCTCTTTCCAGGAGCTAACCACTACCCTAGTCAGAAAAGACAGCAAAGGTTGAAGTGGTGACAGATTTTTAGTTGGAGACTGTGGAGATGATGACATCATTAGCAGTCCTTTATTTATTTATCATGTTCTGTGTCTTAATTTTTATGCGAGGCTACTTTTAGCACTGATGGAAAAGTTTCTTTGAAGTAGCTTTTAAGGTACCAGAGCATTGTGTGAGTGCATGAACACTATGGGATGACAGGTCACTGTTGTGTTTGTGTGGAATGAATGTGTCTGTGTTTGTGCCCTGTGTGACAGAGAGGAAATTAGGGCACTGCACTGGGCCAGGCTTTGTTGTGCTGCTTCTGCTGAGCCCAGTTGCTGTAGAGCAGACTGCTGTTGTCTACCTGAAGTCACTGCTGGTTTTTTAAGGCTCTGCCTTTGGTTTTTGTCTTTCTTCTGTTTTTGGTCCCACCAAAGTCAACACTTGAACTAAATCAGTGATTTCTGCACTGGTATATATGGAACTTCACAGTGGAATCCTGACTTATGCCACCCCAAGGTGCCCATCCACTGAGTCTCATCTGGGTACTCAGTTGAATATATTAAAAAAACAACTCATGTAATGTGAAGAAGAAACCATTAAACACAATTTAGAAGTTCCAACTGTAAGGGAAGTAGCCAATGCAGCTTTTAAAAAATGTGTACACTCACTCTTTTACAAAATTATTTCAGATGCTTTTAGGCCACACTGCCACATGAGGGAGCCAGAACAATTTTCCTGAACCTACTGAACTGAGCATTTCTTATCTCTCAAAGTGGAAGGCAGTTGGTTGTCTAACACAGAGCAAACCAGTGGAGCACTCTCAAGACACTGAAGTGTCAACTTTGTGTTTAGTAGCCTTACAAAGGGAAACTTTCCTCATTCTCATATTCCAGATGGAGTTCATACAGCTTTAAAAAGGGGATTTCAGTAGGAAAGCTGCATTTGCTTTATTGGATTTGTCTCCTTGTTGGAAGTGTTTTCACTCTTGTCCTCAGCACATATGGCTAAAAGGTTGGGTAGCAGTTTGAATGGATCTTGAGCCACCTGCATGCCCTGGGTAACTTTGTACATTTTCATGTTGTACTCCTGAGATGGAAGTTTGTATAAAAGCATGGAAATAGATGTAATTGCCACTAGATTTCATAGGTACATGCATTGAGACTTTAAAGTAAAGGGTGAAATCGATCTCAGCTCCTGAAGCATGGGAGCATGACTCCATGTGTGAATTCCAAGTTCTCAGAATGCCCATTTCTGCCTCTCACACCATGTAAGTAAGGTGTTGACAGCTACTTCCTAGAGGCAGTTGACTTAATCATGCTCCCTTTTGAGATGTTACAGAGCCCCCATGTGTAGATGTGCCTCATACTGGCTCTGCAGGTGACATCTTTTAAATGGAACTTCTGATCTGGTTTCAAACACCAAGTGAATCTTGTCTAAATATACAGTTGATGAACTTTAGTTTACTAAGGAAAAAAACCAGACGCTTTGGGTGACTGCATCTGTAGCCTTACTGAATTACCCCTAGATTCACTTTCTCTTACATGTGGTACTGCGCATAACAGATGTTTTGTATTGAGTACATGATGCCACAGCCAGCTTTTTAACAACAGTCCTTCTTGGTTCACAGGGTTTTCAGTGAATGCTTCATCAGAGCGACTCAATATGGGAGAAATAGAGACTTTGGAAGACTACTGAGCATGTGCAAATCAACTGGCTTTTCCTGCATCTGTTAACCATGGATTCTCCGTTTGGACACCGTACTCTCCACCTTGTGTTGTTCTTTGCCTCGCAGTGAATCACAGGATCAATCATCTCAGGCTGCTTCCTCTGGCCCCAGCAAACCCTTTCTGCCCAGGACTGCACAGGCGTTGTTCCTACTGTCAGCCCACTCAAGTGGACTTTGTTCAGAGTCCCGGGAGGGTGGGAGTTAGGCTTTGTTCACAACAAGGCTGAATTGGGCAGCAAGCTTTCACTGTGCTGTGATTCATTCTGCTGACATACCTGGAAAAAAAAATCAATTGGGATTCTGCAAAGCATTGCTTCCTTCTCCTGGTTACTCTTACCACATCCAACAGGTGCAGTCATATGGAGAGCGAGAGAGAGAGAATGAGAGAGAGTTTGTGGTTAACAGATGTTGGTCAAAACCAAAATGCCACACAGATACTGACTTGGCTGCTCCATCGGGGCAAGAGGTGCTCTCCTGGCCAGAAGTTGCATTCATAAGCTACCCTTAGAAACTGGCAACAGGAGAGGGGCAGTAGTGGGCACAGTTTAGCTTGGGTTGATTTGAAGTTGCACACCCCCTGCCAGCCCTTCTCAGCACATACTTTTTGGAGGGAGAGCTCGAGTCTGTCTTCGTTAGGTGGTGATGCTGAAGCTGGTGGAGTTCCCGTTGGCATTCTCCAGCCTTCCTGGACAAGTGGGGACTTCTGCTCTGGAAAAAGGGGGGTGGCATCTCTTCTTTCAGGCTGAATTTACCCCTTAAGTGCTACCTTCAGAGGGTTAGGACCAGTTTATTTTGAGCTCTTTTCCTGCAAATTTGTCTCGTTTAAGAGACAGTGGGATCTTTACAGTCTCTGGAGAGGGTGGACCCTGGCTTTCAGAGACGTGCCAGCAGCCTCAGCTGGTTGTCACTTGAAGCAGTGCTTAGGTATCGAGCAGAGATGCCCTTTCGTCACGGAGACACTGGAGGACGAAGCTTTGTGCAATGATGGCCCTGCTTATCTTCTACACCTTAAAAGTACTTCACGCACCTTCACTGGGATCCATAACCTCTAAGTGTTTATGGAGTCATAACCTTGCTCTCTCATGGAAAGATTAACACCACCTTCCCTGCTCCACGTAGCCACCCACCCCCACACACACCACAAACGACAGAAAAGGAAAACTGCCAAATGCACTTAGTTTGACCCCCCTGGTCCCATCTCCCGTCCCCAGAGGGGTGTAACCTGCGAAGGGAGATATGCTGCAGTTTTGGTGGAGTTGTATAAAGGTGTCTGTTATTCTGTCATCACTGCCTAAAGAAAACAGTTTGAGTTGCTCAAGAGCAGTTTGGCTTTGGATTTTATTTTGTTTGGTTTATTCATTTTTTGGGGTCACCTTCCCCTCCTCCTCCTCTCTCTTCCCCCGTCCCCAAACATGTACAGTAACTATACAGAGACTGCTGCAGACTTGTATATAGTTTTTGGATCCAATAGCATGGAGAGACTTGGAACTGTTGCAAATCTGGTCTCCCTGTCTCCTTTGCTTTGTAAATTCATACAAGGGGGAAGAGGGGTAGTTAAAATGTTTACAAAACTTTAAACTCCCTCTGAACTTTTGCCAGTGTGGGGGGGAGGGGAAAAAAAAGAGAGAACTTAAATAAAACCTGGTTGTATTATATCTGAGAGAAAATCTTCTGCTTGCTTTTGTCAAAGCTGAGTATTGACATAATTCCTGGTGCTGAAACTCACCCAAACTCGACTTGCATCAGTTTTCATCAAGAAACAAGCAAATACACAGGATGTGGAACAACAACTGCTGCTTTATTTCTTCCCTGGTGAGGAATACTGCTTGGTTTTCCTACTTGATAATTTTAGAGTTCAAATAAACACCAGTAAGTTGATATTGGAATTTTTTAACAAGAAAGCTTTAATTTTCCTCTGCTGTCTGTAGAGAAACGTGTGCATTTACACTGGTGCTGTTTATGCAGGGTAGATCAAGCCATGGCTGGTTTGCTCTTAACACAAACACTTGGCCACGAAGCCTCCTTTGCCACTCAGTGCCCACCCCATGCACTCCAATGCACTGCTCTAAATGAGAGGTTTTATTTCTTTCCTCAGCCTGAAGTCCACAGGGATACCTTGTAGGTTTCTCATTTTAGACTTATTTTCCTTTTTTTCTTCTTGTTTTTGTGTGGAAAATCCCAGTAAAGGTAATGGTAAATGTCCTGCCATTCACATGACCATGGAAAAATAAGTGTGCTGAGGCCTAACTTACATGGTAGCCTTGTATGATGTTTATCTGATGTCTGAGAGAACAGTTTGTATTTAGGCTGATAACCTGACTTTGTTTTAATCTCTTTTTTTTAGCATATAAGGTGTGTGGTTCATAAGTGCTGTCTGGTTTTTTAGTGGTATGATCTAATTTCTGCAAGCTAATTTTGGACTGCTCTACACCATGTTAAAAGTACACAGAAGCCTGTTAGTTTTGAGCTTGGCTGGGAAGCAGGAAAGGAACAGCTCCTCGACTGCTAAATGAAAATGCGGAAAGAAAAGGAGAGAAAATGTGCAATAATTGTCAGACCTCAAGGACCTCACTTGGCTCCTGGGAATTTGTAGATAATGGATGAGTAGGAAAGATCTACTGTTCTTAATACTGAAATAACCTTGTTTTCTGTGTTTAGTATAAAGGTAAGGTTGTGGCACATGCAGATTGTGTGCTCAGGTGACTGCCTTGTCACCTTCTATGACAAACAGGGCCCTTTTCTGTAGCACGAGTCATTTGGATCAGTAGGGATGGAGAAAATAGGGGCTCCAAAAAGCAAAGTGATCACTGCAGAATCAGAAATTTAAGACAAAATTACTTGTGTCATGTTTTCAGAGCATAACAAACTGAAATTGGGGGTGTTTATTCTTTACGTGATGGGAAACCATGAAGTATTCATCATCACATCAGCTCCAAAATACTTACGAAATTTCTTCTGTGACAATCAGCTGGAGTATTCCCTTTTTTATACACCTCATCCTTTCCCTGTTCTTTGTTGTTGCAAATGTGATTTGAAAAAAACCTGGGTTTTCTGTGCTGTGAACTGTCGTGATCACCCGAGGCAGGCAGGGGCAGAGGGACAGAGGCTGGCAGGGTGAGGTGGTGCCTGAGTGGTTGAGATCCGAAGAGGATGCTGGCATTGCCTGGCAAAGGAGACTGTCCTGGAACACTTGGAGACTTTGACAGCAGTGCTGAGACCACCCATGGCTCCCAGGCCAGCTCTGTAAGTATTCCACCCAGGAACAAGGATGCCATGGAGCTGCTCTGGCTCTGTGTCAGAGTACTTTAGCCTCAGAAGATTGAGGCCCTTGTTCTTTGCTCTCCCCGCTCTGCAATGCTCTGCCACCCTGCACAGTGAGGGAGAGGAGAGCCCTGGAATGGCTGCTCGGTCTTGAGCTGAGCTGCCCCAATGGCTCCTGTGTTATTTCCCGTGCCTCGGGATGGGCAGCCTGCGGGGAGGCATTCCAGCAGCATCCTCTAGCCTCTGGGAAGGGCTCAGCTCACCAACAGCTGCTCGTGTGTGCAGTGGCCTGGCAGGGTCCTGATGGCTCTGCCTGGCTGCCTATGGGGTTTTAGGCACAAGTTTGGGAGGGTGGAGCTGCCTTTGGGAGGAGGTGTGCTCCTGGAGCCAGAGCGAGGGAGGCTCTGCTGGGCTTTGCACTCTCGGCACAGTTGCTCTTGTGAAGGACTTTCTTTCACTTTTTTTTTCTTTTTTTTTTTTTTTTTTTTTACCTGACTGAACAAAATTTTAATTATACCAGTGAAATTTTGAGTTCTTCTGTGCTTTGAAGAGTTTCAAGGATTCCTGCTGATGCTTTTCCTGAGGGAAGCCATGCCCTACCACAGAGTCTTTTGCCTGGTCCTGCTGATGCTGTGCAGCATCCTGGTCCCTGCTGTGCTGGCAGGTAAGGAGCTTTGTTTGCATTTAAAGCCCAAAAGCATGGGAGGTCCTTTACTACACTGCCCCTCTCTTTTCTCCCTTCCCTGAAAATGTCCCTAGATATGTATTGAATTATAATTTATTAAGGGAAGCTAGCTTTGGCTGCTGGTGAGCAAGAATATATTTTCAGAGGAGAAAATATTTTAGCTTTTCCTAAGCAGAACTGCAGCAGTACCTATGTAAGTGTTGGTGGGTGGGGGTTACTGGACATGTCAATCAGCAGGAGATGGAAAATCAGTGGCTGATAAGACAGGCTCTCCCTCAGCTTTTAATGGCAGGAAGAAGTTACAGATATGGAAAAAACCACATTTTTCTTTGGCTAAAACATGTGCCAGTTCTTGGTTCCTTCTGTGCTCTCTCCTACAGCAGAGCGCAGCAGCTGCTTTAGGCAGAACTAGAGAAGTGCCCGCAAAACCTCAGTGCAAAGCCAAGGCGTGCATCCCTATGGGGTCACTCTGGAGCTGGGGCACCAGGGCAGTGCTGGAAAGGTGCCTGGATCTGACTTGTGTTCAGTGAGGTGACGGGAAGAAGGCACCGTTTTGCACCGTTTTTCTGGGGATTGTTATAAATCTCAGCTTTATCTGCTCCTGCCTTCGGCAATGCTGTGCTGGCTGCAGGGAGCTGAGTGCACAGACAGCTTCAAAGGCTGCAGGCCTGAGATAGGTTTTACAACTGGGAAAAAACTGACTTCCAAACCCACTGCACTGATGGGCTCTGAGTGTACAGGTGGAAACTCTTAAGGGGAATTGCTTCCCCCAAAGCCTTTCTTGCAGTGCAGGCAAGGCTGAAGAGATGGCTTGGGGGTGAGGTAACAGGCACAACATTTGTTTTCCCAAATTCCTGTCCTGCCTTCCAAGACTGGAGCAACACTATTTTGCAGTTTTCTCCGAGTTTCTTCTGAGCATCTTGCCTCGCAGGGAGATGCTGGCCAGCTGTCTAGCAGATGAAATGATGGAATTCTTTTTAAAGGAGCTTTCATACAGGTAGGGGGATTCACTGCTGTGCCTGGCTGGAACATCTGTGCATGGAGGAGCAGAGTTAGTGCAGCTGATGTCTTCTCATTCTAGGACACCTTTGTGCTGGGAAACCTTCAAAGTAACTAAGAAATGAGCACTAAAAAGGGGATACTTTCCTTCTCAAACCATGAGCTTTTTTTGTATAGTGGAACATGAATAATCTTAGCACAGTTTCAGCTTGTGCCTTGCTCTTACTCTCAGAAGCACTGGCCATGCTTTTCCCCCATACTGGTCTTTTAATCACTAGCAGTATTTCACTCTACAGGAAGTGATAGATTTCCAGTGGAAATTTAATCTGCTTCCTCTCCAAGCTGGGATCTCTTCTATGTTGTTTTAAATCTTTAGTGTTTGGTGAATTTGCTCTGTCCCTCCTCCTTGCCAGCTTTTCCATGTGCTTGCTCTGGCATTGCAGTTGTGGTTTGTGCCTGGCACTGCCTCCCTGTGTCACTTTGCTCCTGTGATGCTCCCAAGTTGACTTGATCCCGTTACTGGATGAGTCGTGCTCATGCAGTGAGGCTTGAAGGGCTTTCTACTGGGGAATGCAACATTCAGATCTTGCTGTGTAGGAGAGATTCCATGCTTTCTCTGCAGTGTTTCAGAAACTTAAGGCCTCTAACAGGTTGTTCCCTGCTCCCTTGGAGATGACAGGAGGAACCAGCCTGGCCATTAAGCCATCCCAGAAGCAGAATGATTCTCTGCTGCATTAGACATGGAGAGTTCCTGCCTCCAGGTGCAGGTGCTTTGAGGAGCAGTGGAACTTTTTCTGCCTTTTACTCCATTAGAAAAGGAAATTTCCGGCCTGGTGCAGACAAAGAGGGGAAGGGCACACAGCCAGCCCTCTGGTCTCAGCACATAGACACACAGCCCTGCCTTTCTGTAAACAAGTTTACTCAGTATCCTTCAGAACCGCAGCTCTGCATTGCTGCACACAGGAGCTCCTGGCCTTGCCTGCCACAGGCTGCCCTTTGTGCTGCTGCTGAAGGGCTCCTTTCAGCCCTGCCCTGGCCCTGTGCCTGCCGTGGCCACCTGGGGCTGGACAGCCCCTTGCTGGCCTCAGAGTTCACCAGCCCCTGCCCTTTCGTCTCAGCACCTCTGACTCTCCCCAGTAGAGCCCTCCAGGACGAACAGGAGTGACTCTGCCTTGCAGACCCTATGTCCAGGATGAGCCTCCTCTCCCTGTAGGCTGCTTGCCCAGCTGGTCTGATTTCCTGCGCAGCATGATCAGGGCTCTGTGACTGTTGAAAGTGTCAACTTCTCCAAGTTACTGAGCTCTTTCCAACATCACATTTGTCGAAGATGGGAAAGCAACCAAGCACATCTCTAACTCCCTTTGTCCACATCATCTGGTGCAACAGGAAAAAGCCAGCTTGAGGATCTGTGACAAACCTAAGCCTTTTCCACTTCCTCTTTGTCCAAACCCAAGTGGCATATAGGCCTAAAGCGCAGGAGGATTGTGAAGAGCTGATTTTTGGTTTTTTTCCTTATCAGCAAAGCCAGTTTTAATTCCTATAATGGATTCAGAACTGCAAGTGAGGTAGAAGTTAGTACAAAACCTTTGCAAGGCATTGGCTTCTGAATCCTGTGTATATTTGGTATTTAAACTCATGTGGGCTTGTGAGCTTGTTTTGAGCTAGTATAGAAATAGGTTTTACAGCAGTAGTACATCAGAATGAGTCTGGGGGGAAAAAAGTAACAGAGCACACGCACACTAAAGGAAAAGACACAGGAAGACACCTTGTCCAAGGACGTCTTTCTGTAGCAGCTTGTGTGTCTTTGTTTTGAAATACAGGAAAAGAAAAGATTATTAGGAAGTTTTTTAGAACATGGATAGTAGTTAATAGGTTTTGTTTGGCAAATTTCAGGAAAAGATGTTCCAGGAGATCTGTTCAGATTTAAACCAGGGCTTTGTAAGCCATTACTCAACCTTGCTCTGCTCCAACGCTCCTTATAAATTTCTGATGCTGGTATTGACTCCTGAATAAGGAGCTAGGTAGGAGATGGAGAGTGGGGATGATGAGGTGCTGAAGGCAGCTTGTGGGAGGAATACTACTGGCCACTAACAAGTAACCACAGTGATGTGGCCACATCTTGCCTGCTTTTAGGTCTCATAGTTGGCCTGTGGGGAGGGTCTTGTTCCTTCAGATTTGTTTGGCTTCCCCTGGGGCTGTCACTTGTAGAGACTCTTCCAGTCTTATCTTTCAGTCACTGAATACCTGGGGTACTGGCTACCATATCACTGTGCTGGGAGCTCACCCCTCCTTCTACTTTCTGAGCATGGAAATAGCAGTTTTGTCAAGTTCCCTTTGCCATCATCCCCTTTAGATCACTCTACATGTCTGGAGTTCCCCTGGCCCCTGCATCACTTGGAAAACATCTATTTCCTAATGGTAACTGATGTTGTCTTCCTATTTCCTCACCTCAGTTATAACTAACCTGTGCTGAGGAGAGGGACAAGACAGCGCAGCAAAGAGATGTCCCTAAAATAAGACAATTTGTAGTGTTAACACATGGGAAGGAAGAACTGCCATCATCCACTTGGCCTTCTGCAAAACACTCTACTTATTTTAGTCCATTTTGTCTAGTTCCATCTCCAGTGAAACTCCAATAAGATTATTGCATGTTGTTCTCCTCAGTGCTCTTCAACTGTATTTCTCATAAAAAGGCTTTTCAGTTAGTCTGAAAGCAAAAGCTGCCCTCAGCATGTGCTTCTGTGCTGAGATGGAGCTAACTAGTGCTGAGGAAGAGCTCATTTGTGCCAGGGTCTGGAGGCTTCCCTCCCTCTGGAACAGCCAGCGCTGAGGCAGAGACCCTCAGCAGTGGTGGGTCACTCATGTGCCTCAGCAGCCTGGCAGCCCCTCCATGTGCTCCCAGCTGCCCCTGCCAAGGACCTCCAGAGCAGGCAAACCATGCGAGTGCACCACAGGAGTTTCCTAGAGGTAGGAGTTGTCCTGACGCTGATGGCAGCACAGCTAATGCATGGCTTTCTCCCAAACGTTAAGCATCTGGTGACAGATGATGTGTTTTGAGTGTGTTTCTTGCTAGTTTTTTATTTCTGCAGAATTCTTGGGTGAACAGGAAAGCCATGCACTGCCTTACCTTCAATACCTAGTTTCCAGGTCTTGGTCACACTCCCTCCTTGGAGATGGCGTGTTTGGATGTTTTTAGAAGTTAAGAATTGTTTCTTGCCCCAGGGCCATGGAGCTTCCCTTGAACTTGCCCTTTCCTTGGGAAGGGCTGCTGCTGGGTCTGGAGCTGCCACTGAAGCATTTGTTGAGGTTCCCAGGCCATGTCCTCCTCATCACAGTCAGAATCAAAGTGAAGGTGTGGGAGGGATGGCCTGGCCACTCCTGTGCTGCTTTCTCTGTAGATCATGTTTAGATCCTGGTCTCCTGCTCATGCACAGAGAAACTGAACCTGGGAGGAGCAGAACTTGTGGTGTTAACCTGAAACATCAGCAGCAGAGCAGAGAACTGACTCTCCTGGACTGGGTTCCCTGTCTGTCTGTAGAATCTCTTCAGATTCTGTCCAACAGGTGATTGGAAAAGGCCCTCATGTCTCTCTAGTGTGCATGTGTTGGGGTTTGGTACCTGACACAAACTCTGCCCTTCCCATCATTTTTCTTGCTTTTACCAGGGGACTGAAATGGCATTGTGGCACTTGATGTGGGTCCACTAGAGATCTGCTGCTCCCAGCCAATGGCAGTGTGCTTGACACTCATTGGGACTGTCAGGGAAACAGGTGTGAAACATCTGTTAGTTAAAGAAATCTGCTGGATGCATAAGGATATTTTGCTGGGTGCTTGAGCTTCTCATGAGTTTTTAGGTTAAGAGGGAAAATCAAAGGAGAGACATGGAGAAACAGTGCTGGTTATGAGCAAATGTTCTCCCAGTCTGCAGCAATGGGCTCCGGAGGAACCTGCCTCTTGTTTTGTGTTCCCCCACCCTGTGTGTCCATGGCAGGGCCCTTGGCACCTCCTCCAGCAGCATCAAGAGGCAGGAGCTGAGAAGGGGACCAGCGTTGAGTCCTGGCTCTGGGAAGGCTCACTCCATGTGTGTGCAGGAATCTGCTGCTGCCTCTGAGCTCACAACTGTTCCTGAGGCACCAGACCCGAGTGAAAGGGGTTGTGTTTCCATGGGCTGAAGTGCTGGAACGGTAAAACCACAAGAACTCAGGACAGCAAATGCATGTTAAGCACATTCTGCCCTTTCTGCGGGCAAACTGAAAGTGTGTGTCAGTTGGATGAGGGGAATTAACAAAATACATATCCAGCAGTCATCAAAGTTTTTACAAATCACAGAGATCATAAACAAATTAGACCATTTCCTCTGTATTTAGCTATCAAAAATGAGCTCTGTACCCTGCTTAAAGAGAGCTGCCAGAAATTTTTCAGGAGTTAGATGCACTGAGAACAGGAGAGACTTTCTGACATCCCTTGGTCTGGTGGCACCTGTGGGACCTTTGCACTGTGGTTGGAACAGATAGTGCTCCCTCCTCATCCCTTTGAGAGTGGGGGATTGGGAACACCCAGCACAGGTCATACAGTTTCCCTGGATGGTGGCTGCATCTGTTACAGATCATCTGAGCTAACACCAGTCCCTGGTCACACGCAAGGCATGTGCTCAACTGGAGGGAAAAAAAAAACATTCTTGGGAAAGGAAGCACCACTGTCCTCGCAGCACTGTGTTCTTCTGTCAGATGGGTGACAGTGGCAGTGCTGGTTCTGGGGGTGTTGACGGCGTCAGGAAGGTCACAGCTGGAGCGTGGCTCTTCTGTGTGGAGTTTCTCCCATACAAGAGTAGCCTGGAACCAGGGCTTCCAAAGCCTTCCATATGTTTGGTCTGTTTCTAAACCAACAGCTTATCTTCCCTGAGCCGCTGCTGCTGGCTCAATAGCCCAGCTCAGCTCTGTTCTCTCTGGCATTAACTACATTTGCTCACTGGATTCTGGATTTCCTCCTGTTCCATTCTCTGGCAGTGAAACCACAGCATTTAAAGTAGAGAGGTCCACTGGAAATGGCACTTTGTGGAAGAGCCCTGGGATGGGATGTAAGTGTTCAGCTCTGCTGGCTGGTTTTCCAGCGCAGGTTGGGAAGGCCCCTGCAGAGGTTCAGGTGTTTGTGGGGAGCTCTTGTGGAACACAATCCTCTGTATGCTTGTACAGAGCAGCTGAGATACCACCTCTGGTGCAGAGACCATGGATGTACCAAGTGTGTGAGGACACAAGTGTTCTCTGCTCTGGCTGGGTTCCTGCTTGGGTCTAACTGGCATAGGCTGCACATTGGGGACTTACTTGTCTCTGCTCACTGGGCCAGGGTTAAACCTGGCTGCTGTCTCACTGGACACCTTGTAGCTTTTCTGCCTGTAGAAAGCAGAACTAGAACTAGCAGATCTAGAAATTTGCTGTGTTCCCAAGATTGTGGGCAGCCTGGAATAGCTCTGGAGATGGTGCATCTTTGATGCAAGCCTTGCAGTAAGTTCTCAGCGGGTTTATACCAGCAGGAAAGGTGAGTGTTTTGGCCCTCCTTTTCCAGAGAGGGATCTTAAGGCAGAACAAAGTGTGGTGCAGCCCATTAATTCTTTGCTCTCCCTCAGCACCTTCTGTCCACAGGAGGCAAGGAGGGCTCCTGGCACTTAAAACTGGGGCTGGCACTGCCAAGATGTGCTGCTGCCATCTCTCTTCCTAGGCCATAGAGAGCCTGGGACAAGTCTTCAAGTGCCCCTGGTACACCAAGATTCACATGCTGGAGTTGGGGTACCTGGGAATACCTCTGTGCCTTGGCCCAGGGAGCCTGGGCTGCTTGCTCCAGCTCTTGACTCCCTGTTTTGCAGTCCTGATAACCATTGTGTCAGTTCAGGTAGGCCCTGGCAGTGAATGTTGTTCATTTTTCTCCCCCATGCTTTTTTCCCCATCCCAGTGCAACATTCCCAGCGGTTTCAGCAGGGAGCCGTGGAATGTCTCCTGCTCCTGCCAGAGCCCACCTGAACAAGGCTGGGCATTGACAGGGAGCACTCAGTGAGCCACACACAGGGAGGGCTCTCTGGCTAGGTCTCTGACCCACAGCAGGAAGGAATAACAGGAGACGAGTGGTAACATTAAACAGAACCCAGCCTGGCTTTCATCTCCCCGGTGTGGCGGGGGTGCAGCAGGGGGAAGTTGGGGCTCTGGGGTCCTGTCTGGGGGAGCCATATCCTGTGCTGTGCCAGCACCTCCAGCATCCTGCACTGCACGGGCTGGTGGTGCAGGACAAAAGGGCCCCGAGATGCTGTGAATTTGGCCAGCACAGGTGGCCTGGTGGCCTCTGCTTGTTGGCAGTGTGACAGCCCTTCCCAGCCCAATCCCAAGGGCATCCATGTGCAAACCAGCTGTGGATGTTCATGTGGGGCCTGTTTGTGCATGAGCAGAGGTTGCAGGGTGCCAGGGCACTCTGTGTTGTTCCGTGTGTGTTGTGTGTACACTAAGTTCACATAGAAGCATTGCCTTGGCTGCTCTGAGTATGGCTGTTCAGCAGAAGTGGCGTCCCCTTGGAGCCTTCCATACCAGGGTTCTCAGCACTCAGGTCACCCTTCATCCACCCTGGGGGGCACCCGGCAGGCAGCTGAAGCCCAGGAACCTGCTGAGCTGTGGTTGTCACTAGTAGCCTCACCGGGCCCCCCCATGCCCGTGGGTGTTTTTTTTCCAACAGAGTACCCGCAGGACTCGGTCCCCACCCTCTGGAACGAGCCACCCGAGGTGCCCTCTGGAGCCGGTCCCTTTGACGCTGCCACCAGCACCGCCCGGCTGTCGGACGCCACTGCCTTCCCCCCGTACACCTCCGAGCTGGAGCCCGAGGACACCACCCACCTGCACCGGCTGGACGCCGGGGACGGTGAGCGGCTGCGAGAGGAGCTGCCCGCGGCTCTCTCCCGCAGCAGCCGGGCATGTCCTCGCGGTGGATTTGCTCCCTATGGGTCTGTCACCTCCCGGGAGGGGTTAAAAGCCACCCTGTTGGGGAGAGGGAGGGTTGCCTTTATTGCCTGCTCTTGGAGACTTCCCTGCTGAAAAGCCTCTGTTATGGAGCTCTTGCCAGCCCCAAAATAGCTCCAAGACCCTTCTTCCTGCCGCATGACCTGTCATGGCAGGCATCTGCCCTGAAAAGAAAACTGCCCTGAGTGCAGGTAGGGCTCTCCAGGACAGAGCGTGTCTGGAGCTCCCTGAACAGGGAGCATGAGTGCCTTTCCTGGCTCGTGGCTCCTGACAGACAGCAAGCACTAGCCAAGATGTGATCCTGCCACAAGCAAAGCAACTCTCCCAATGTGAGTGTCGGCAGGAAAGCTGGGCACCACCGACCCACTTTGTGGCAACTGTCCTTGTTACTGGGAGCTGGCTGAGGTGGTGGTGGCTGGCTACAGCCCCCTGCCCAAAGGTGCACCGGGCCACACCGAGGCTGTGTGATGACATGGGACATGGCCAGTGCAGGGAGCTCTGGGACAAGAGTGTGGCCTGATGGCTGGGGACATGCTGGGTGTGGGGTGATCCTTGCAGCCCTTCCCATCTGTGCCCCACTGCCTCTGCTGACCTCATGCCTTTTTCTCTCTCCCTGTAGGCTCGCTGGGGCCTGGAGCTATTGGTGCCATTGTCATCGCCTCCCTCCTGGGTACGTCTGTGCTTGTAGCCTTGGTCGTCATCACACTGAGAAAGTTCTCTGCCTCCTGAACTCAATAAAAAGATGTTTCTGTTACACAACTGGCCTGTCTCCAGCCCTCAACTGCTCCTGAACTGTCTGCCTGGGGCCCTGGGAGAAATGGTGCTGTGGATATGGGAAAAGCACTGCAGGCCCTGTGCTGGGCAGCCAGGCTGCAGTGAGTGCTCACTGCCCTTGGTGTGTATCTCCTGGGTGACACAGACCTGGCAGGGCCTGTCAACCCCACTCAGGAGGAGCCTGTGGCAGTGTGTGACTTAGAGCTGGGAGTTCAGAAGGGCCCGTCTGGGCAATTGTGTTGGGCATCACCCTGCATTGTTTTTCTAGAGAAGGGCTATTCATGGATGTAAGCCACCCCAAGTTCAAGTGCAACCCCATTTTCACTGACTGTATTGCACCAGAGGGGACTGGGGAGGAGATGAGGGATCATTCTGGGGAAGGAAGGAGACACACAGGTGTTTTGGTGCTGGCTTGCTCAGCTACATTTTATCACACAGAAAAACAAGACAACAAGAAGTTCCCCTCAGTTCGCTGAGGCAGCCTGGCAAGGGCTGGGGGGCTCCAGCCCATGCTTGTGGGCCCCAGGCCTGGCCCTGTACAACACTGGAGACCACTGAGATGGACGCGTGCAGAGCTGGGTCTGAGGAAATAACACTGGATGCCATTCAGTGCCTGAAAATGGCACAGCCTGTGCCTGGAGTCCTATGAAATTGCAGAGCAGGAAGGGCTGGAGTAATCCCAGGTCTCGGTGGTGAGTGATGGGACAGGGCACAGCAGCACTAAGGCCCTCTCCCCGGAGAAGTGCAGTGAGGAGCTGGCAGCCTGGCACTGGGGAACTGGTGAAACATATGATGGGCAAGAGAGCATTTCTGTGCTGTGAGGAACATGCCAGGCAGGCATGTGGGGCTGCAGGCCCTGCGCTGGACTGGGCTGGCTGCTGGGCTTTGCAGCTGGATGATGTGAGATGTGGTGATTTCTTAGGTAATTTTAAGGAATTCCTAGAGCTGGAGCTCCTCTGGTGAATTTGTGGGTGTTGCAAGGTTTGGATCCTGAGCTGGAGGTTTGGTTGTCTCAGCTGATTGTGGGGTGCTGCTGAAGGAATCTGGCTTGGGATTGTCTCCATTAAATCTGTCCAGAGCACCACTTGGAGGCTGCAAGTCCTTCCTGGCCCAGCTCTGGCCAGGAAACTGCAAACTACTGGCTAGTATGAACTTCCCACAGGTGACCATGGCAGCACAGCCCTGCTGGCTGTTGTCACATGCTGATGTGGTGGCACTGATCAGGGCCTGAGTGATGAGTATCTTCTCACCCCCTTCACTGCTGTGGCTCCCACCACAACTTTGGTCCTGGTTGCTGGCTCTGGGCTGGCTGTCCCAGGGCTGTGGTGTCAGTAGCGACAGCCCTGGAACCCATCTCAGCTGTGTTTGGCCTCACACTGTACACCCCATGTGGTCCAAAGAGCAGGTCTGTAGCCTCCCTTCACAGCTTCCTGGTGTCCTGCTTTCTCCCCATGGTCTTGCTGGCATGGCTCTGCTCCTCCTGTCCATGCCCATGGTTGCTGGGTGGCTCCGTTGGCAGGTGCTCTCTGTCCCCTTTTTGAGCACAACCGTGTCCTGGCCAGGCATGCATCAGCACAGGCTACAATGCCTGGAAGACAATCCTCTGCCATATTACAGAAAGGTGCCAAATAGTTGTTTCCTAATGGATGCTGGCCACAGCTTGTGGCTGAGAGGCCGTCAGCCATGTGTGGGACTGCTGAACATGGGGCTGCTGCTGTGGGTCTGTCCCCCATGCTGCTCTCAGTGCTGTGCCTGGGGCTTCATGCATGCCACTGCTGGAAGGAGTGATGAGCTGGCTCTGCTGGCCACAAGACTTGCATATTTACACGGAGGTGAGCCTGTACAGGGAGGCTGGTGAGGGTGGGTTACGAGCATGCAGGCAGCGGTTGCAGGGCCTCCCCGAGCACACAGGACAGCAGCTCCTAGCTAAGGTCACTCACCTGCTGCGTGGCAGCTGGGGCTGCTGGTGCTCCTGTGGTTTGTGTGGTGTGCGAGACGGTGCTGGCACAGCCACCCCTGCTTTGGCCTCAGCAGCAGGGAGTAGCAAAGATCACAAGTGCATGATCAACCAGGAAAGGCCATGATGCTGGGGTTCTGCAGTGGCCCTGCAGATGGCGGGCGGTCTGTGGAAGAGTGGGCTGCGCCATGGGACAGGACCCAGATGTGCTTCGCAGCTGTCAGGCGGGCAGAGATGTGGGTCAGGACTGGGGATGCTGGGCTGCTGCTGGAGAAGAGATGGGTGTGGAGCACTGCAGAGCATTTGACTGGAAGCAGATTGAGGCTCTATCTGTGGGAATGAGCCCAGCAGCTTCACAGCAAGACTAGGGTGGTGGGGCTCATTCCAGCGGGCTCTGAGAGACAGCTGAGACTGCTGCTTGACTTCTACCCTTGTGAGATGCTGGCTCCAGAGCACTGCAAACTTGGAAGGGATGAAGCAATGAGCTGTTAGTGTTTCTATTGACTGATATTAGTTGCTCAGTGATGTTTGTGGCCACTGCATTTCCCAAGTAGCCTGAGCTAGTTCCAGCCAGCACATGTGGCTCATCCGGCCAGCGCCTGGTGGCCTTCGGGCAGTGTCTGTTGGGCTCGTGCTCTTTTGGGGCTTTACAGAACACTTGGAAAAGGGTTTTTTACAGTCTAAAGCACTGATCGCCAGGAAAGCACCAGTGCTTCTGGAGGGCCTAGGAACAAGTCTGTTTGTTCATGGGTGTGTGTGCCTTGTCCGGTGCACCAGGTCCCCCACCGTGTCCCACAGGTGCCACCTCCTCCCAGCTGGCAGCCTCTGTCTTCTGCCTCTCTGAGGCACTCCAGATGCTTGGGGATGCCGGTGGTCATTGGCGGTTTCTGCTGCCCAGTTTCCTTCTCTGACTGTCATCTGACTTGTGCACCCGGAAACACTCCTTCAGGTTCTGTGCTCGGATTTTGGGGTTCAGGATCTCCTCCCCAATAGAACTGGGGAACCAGCCCCTCTCCTGGTCGTGAAGACGTTCCCCAAATATCCAGCCTGAGTACAGACAGAGACAGGCGTAAGTGGGGCAGGACTGGCCCTTGTTCCTGCACTGGGACAGCTGTGCTGGAAAGAGCCATTGGAGCTGGCACAGCTTTCTGGAAGCTACTCTGAGGCCTGTGCTGGAGCAGACCCAGGTTGTCCATCCAGCAAGGAGACCTGCTCACCTTGAGTGCATTGTAAGAGGACAATTGACTCAAGAGGTGCAACCTGAAAGCAGGCACTGCTCCCACCAAGTGTCCTCTGCTGCCCCTGGAGCCACAGGAGTGGTTCCCAGCAGACACCCCATGTGACTGAGACCACCAGCTACAAGAATACTCCACAGAGCAGGGCCGCGTGGCTGTGAACCATCATGAAGGTAAGAATAGCACTGGGTTATACCTATGCTAGCTCTACCATGGCCCACAGATGGTGCTGGGAGGCTGTGCCAGTGTTGCCACAACTTAGGCAAACTGGCTTGGTTATTAGGAGGAGGCAGTAACTTTCTTCTCTGGCTGGAGGGAGACACTTGCAGCTGCCTGCCTGCAGCCAAGCCCATCCTTCCCCAGGGACTCCCAGCCCATCCCCATGCCGTCCCCATACCATCATCTGTCTTGTCCAGGATGTTGAGCACATCAGCCAATTCTAAGGAGAGCTCATCAGGCTGCTGAGCCACGTATGGGTGGACACACTGGATCTGTGGGCAGTCTGCCAAGGAACAGGACAAGAGCGAGCAATTGATTGGGATGGAGCCCCTTGAAGAACTGCACAGCTTGGGTGGCTGTAGCCCCACAAGCACTGCACATTGGTCCCTCTGATCTGGTAAGGGCCTCTGGGGAAGCCAGGGAGTGCCCCAGCCACAGGTACCAAGGAAGCTGGGCTCATGTCACCACCAAAGTGCTAGCCATGAGCAGCCTGGATGGGACAGAGTGTGCTGGTGCAGCCCAGCCCAAGTTGGAGGGGTTGAGTCAGGGCCAGGCCCAGAGACAAACAGGTATTGATGGTGGAAAAGGAGGGGAGCCCAGGGAGAAGATTCAGCTTTGAAATAGGTCCCAGATATGTGGCTGCACTGAGATCAGGCAGAATAAGGTGCTCTGGGGTAGGGGTGAAGAGCTCCTAAGCTGTGTCTCTTACCAACAAGTCTGGATGTAAATGAAACAAATTTGGTTCTCCGGTTTGGGGCTAGTGAAATCATCCAGCGCTTCATTTCACTCCTGGATAGGGGAGACAAACCAAAACTGTGAACATGAAAGAGTTGTAGGGCCCCTAGTTCTTCCACCCAGCCAGTTCTGGACTTCATATTCTTCCTCCTAGCCTTTTCCTGCCTGCCCCTCTAGGGTCCTGGGTTCAGTGGTGATGCTGAGCCCCACTGTGGCACACCCTGATTGGGATGTCAGATGTGATCCAGTGCTCAGGACCCTGCTGCACAGCCCTGGCTGTCCCCCACAGGCAGCACTGTCCCTCTCTGGGGAGGGTCCCTCTGCTAGCATTGCTGCTGAGAGCCAGCAGCAAGGTGGGGGGCCTGACATTCTCTGAGAACGAACAAGCAAAGAGAGCTCTCAGCTGGGCTGGTCAAGAGGAGCAGTTTTTCCAGGAGATAAGCAGTTACAAGAACCACTTATTCCAACAACTGCTGTGTAGGAACAGTTAAAGGGCAGAGCTGATTAATTCCCCTGCAGAAGAGCACTGCAGCACACCAGGGGTACTACTTGCTTGGCAACAAGACCCATGTGAACAGCATGCTGCAAAACCTGGACCTGCAGTTAGGAGGGTGAAGATCTCACAAATGCTAGAGAAGTCCCAGGCCTGGCTCCACTCAGGCTTCCCTCAACCCCACGAGGAAATAGGGCAGTTCACCTTCACATGCTCCAGCTCCTGCCTGGAGAACCAGCTGTGCTTCCAGCTGCCAGAGAGCCAGATTTTTCTACCTTTACTGGTGGTTTTAAAGCCTGAGCTTGACACACATGAAAAGCCATGGGAGTGTCTTCAGGGAGGAGAGGGGCCTAAAGAGGGGTGTAAAGGACAAGTGCTGGCAGGTTGATCTGTAGGGTGGGGAATACTTTATATTTCAGGTATGAAGAGCAATGCTAAAGATCAGTGGAAACGCCTGCAGATGTGCAGGATGAGGGCCTTGTGCACAGAGGAGCTATAACATGTAGAGGTCAAACCCAGAGTCTTGCTGTGCTTGTGGCCCTGTCTGCATGTTGGCCTTGCACACAGACCCTTGCAGGGCTCCATGGATCACCTACAGTGCCCAGCTCCTCTCAGCCTGCAAGGAGCCCACCCACACTCCAGGTCTAGCAGGGCAGCCGGTTGTGTCCAAATAGTGTCAGCTCCTGGCAGAGCCCACCCAGGGCATGAGCTGCAACCTGCCACTGAGGAGGTCATTGCTGCCTGATGCAAGAGCTGTAGAACACATGCAGAAGTCTCTGTTTGGCACCCACTTATCTCTTCAAACTGTTTCATTTTTCAGTCTGTGCCTGGAACTGCGTCCATCATTCCTGCATCTCTGAAATGGCAGCCTTCAGCAGTTGATATGCCACATTTCAGTGCTCAAGATCTGTTGGCAAGCCATGTTCTGGATCACATACCTGCTAGAAGATGGGGCAGGATGCAGAGCACAGACCTGCGGCTGCCTCCCCTGAGCTAAGCAAATCTTGGCCTGGTTTATCGTTTGCTGCACAGCCTAGCCTTACAGACGTCACACGTGCGCTTGCCCTGCATAGTGTGACTGACATCTCTATTTTCAGTGCAGCAGAGCTGCAGCCTTATGTCTGGGGAGAAGGTGCAGCTGCTCACTGTACTTGGGGCTCACCATCCTGATACCGATGCTGCAGTGGTGGTGGGGGAGAGGTCAGAGTGCAACCCCGGAGCTGGTATTCATTTAGGAATATGGATGATGAACACCTGCCTACTGACAGCAGATAACAGCAACCTGGAGATGTGCATTGTCCATGGGAGCTGTTTAGCTGGTGGCTAAAAAACGTGAGTCTGGTAATGCTTGGATCAGTGAGAAAGCCCTGCCCGGTGCTCCAAAACAATTGGGTTGGTGCAAGCACAGCTGAATCATTTGCCCAGCCTGAGCTTGTTGGAGCCTGAAGTGAAAAATCAGTGAGCCAGAAAACCTGTATCCAGGGAGACAAGGAGGCCCTGAGCAGCAGAAGGGCTGCACAAGCTTAGCACTGGCTGTAGAGACACAGAGGAAGTAGCTTTTTCTCCCACCTTCACCCACAAGCAGAAGACACTTTGCTCCACAGGGATGGTCAGGCATGGCCATGATCCTTGTGAGTTAGTGGAGCCATTGGAGTCTGTCTGTATATCCTGCTTGGTTTTACTTTCTGAATATGCTGCAGGCTGTAAATCAGCTGGGGCCCAGTGCCTGGGCTGATTTCTGACCTCTCTATCCCAAAACAGGAACTGCCTGTCTAGCACCCCAGATGCCTCAATTACACCACACAGGAGAGAAACCTGCCTAGGTGACCAGCGCCTATCAGTAGCCTCGGGGGAGTAATGCTGGGCAGACAGGTTGGTAGGGCCAGCTCAGCTGTAGCAGTGGGATCCCTCCCTGCCCAGCCCTGGAAAGCCTGGGCAGCTGGTCCCCATGAAGGCAGGGTGCAGGGAGAGGGTGTTGCTGAGTGCTGGCAGGGTGACTGATACTCACTGGGATGATGCCTTCAGCATGTAGCTTGCCTCCCGGTCATCTGCATTCTCTAGCAGCCTCAAGATGAAGACATTGGCCAAACTCTGCCCCTGATCTTCTAACTCCTCTACCCGAAGAAGCCCTCGAGGAGCAGAGTCAAACACTTGGTACTTGTCCCTGGGAGAGGTTAGAGAGATAAGGAAAAACTGTGGTTATTGCAGGAGACTTTGACTTCAGCCACCCAGAACTGTACTGAACACACAGACCAGGAGCTGCTGCATGGCAGGAGGAAAAAAAGATGTCCTACTGTGGGAAGGGATGAGCGTGTGGCTATGAAAAACCACTGCAAAGCAAGGAGCCCTCTCTGTGTTCTGCCCTGGGCATCCCTCATGGCCTGGAACAAATTGCTTGCTCTGTCTGAGCTCCCCACATCCAAAACACAGATGGCGCTCCCTCAAAGGGGATTGTGAGGCTTAATTCATTCCTATTTATGAAGTGCCTCTGTGTTTTCTGGATACAAGTTGCCACAGAAGCAAAACATTTCCCAGCGTACAGACACTGCGGCGACACGTTCATTAGGAACAGTGGATGGGCAAGATGCTCCCTACCAGTGGGTCTAACTCATGCCACAAAGAGTGTGCTGTTCTCTGCTGCTGTATTTCACCAGCGTCTGCTTGCATAAGACACAGTCCTCAGCACAACAACATCCTCCTCCTCCTGAGGTAGGTTACACCGTGTCAAATATAACTGCTGGCCTCAGGCTGAAATTTATACTTCTCCCTGCTACTCCAACTTTCTTAATCGGCTTTCTTAGAGTTTTAACTGACTAAATTGGAGCTATTCTTCAGACAGCAAAGGATCAAAAATCACCTCTTGACAGGAGACAGGTCTCAAGGGTCAGCCCACCTGCCAATGTAACTCATTGCCAGCCTACAGAAACTGCTGGATGCCTAGTCACCCTGCTGGCAGATCTGTCCTGGGATCTGTTTAACTCCTGTTGGTCATAAATTTTCAACTGAAGAGAGCCTTGCTACCCATGAAGAGTCAGCTGTGTTCAAAGGCAAGGTGACTGCTGGAGCGAGGTATACATGTCAGGCCAGGATCCCCTGCCTGTGCCAGAGGGACAGGATGGGGTCACAGCAGGTTGGATAAACCTGGGGCAATAGAACTAATGAAGTATTCTGTGCACTACCCGAATTTTGCACTCACCCAGGAATTTGCCGGCAAATGACCAGCAGATCATTGAAAAGGAACAGGTAGATTTCTCTGAAGAGTTTCTTGGTGCGAAGTGTTCGTGATGTCTTTGGACCATTCATTTGCTGCAGTTCCCCCTGCTTCAGCAGCCAGCGAGAGTGAGAGATGATGGGTACAGACTACAAGGGAGGAAAATGTGGCAGAGTTTAGGAGAGCAGCAAAACCCCATGGATTCAAGTAGTTATGATGCTAAAAGCACCAAGAGATGCAAAAGGAAAGGCGGGGAGCTCCCATCACCACAGCTTGCACTGCTGGAGCAGAGCTGCAAGGAGAGGGCAGTATGCTCTGCCATCCCCACAGCCCAGCACAGTGTGGCAGAAGTTGGACAGGGGTACAGCAGAGGCCTGAGGATCGACAGACATTTAACGATGGCCTTGCTCAAGTGCCAAGTGCCAGAATGAAACAACAACCTATGCCTTCATCTCTCTCTGAGAGATCTCATCACCTAGGCTGAACTTTCCTAAATTGTAAGACTGACTTTCAAAACCATGGATTTTGCCCTTTGGCTACAAAAAAACCCAAAGTTCCTCTGGTTGGGTCTGTCCTAGCCAGGAGAAGATACTGCCCCACGCACCTACCACAGCACTTCTGCTGGAGTTTCAACATGTATTGTGCTAAAACCAAGAAGTCCAGAACAAAGCACATGTTGTAGTAGAAGAATGCTACACTTCCAAATGACTGAAATATTGAAAAATACCAGTATAACTGTCACTCTTTCCACCTTCACTCACAGTGCTCATCACATGCACAGTGGCACAATCTTTCTTTTCAACTCTTTGCACTCCTCTCCTCAGAAGAGCCCCACCTTTGCAGTAACCAAGGCAGATCTGCCCCAGAGACGAACCAGCTCCAGCCTGTCATTACAACCACAGCTTTACAAGAGGTAGAGGCAACTGTGTAGCTTGCCTAATCTACTACTGTTCTGTGGACTGTGGTGTAGCCCTGACACACTGGTAAAGTGCTATATAAATTTCTTTTTGTTTTGGTTGTTCAGGTACATAAAAAGATTGCTTGGAAGCTAAATACGATCCTTAAAGTTTGTGAAGCAGACATATGAGAAGTATCTCTATCTCTATAGCATTCAAGAAAAGAACTGACAACTGTATATTCAGCACTGGAATTTCATGGTATATATCAACTGAGATCTGATCAGACACCTCACAATACTGATTTAGTAACTCCCTCAGTGGAGCTGAAACAGATCAGCACCAAGTATTTAGAGACTGTACACAATACATAAGTACAGGAAAGAATTAAAATGGTGGGACAGTCTTTGGATATTTTTCAGATTTAAAGTGTTTTCTTTGTAGTTTTAATCCACCTTTAACATATTTTGCATGTAAAATAACAGCTGAAAGCTGACCTGTGTTTGGAAGAGAGGTAAGAGGGAAGAACCAGACCTGAGTGCTGGAACAGGAGCATAGTGCACAGGAGAAGTGATGCCAGCATGTCTCGCTTGTGTACAGACACACCACACTGGCCTTGAAGCTGCCCCAGCCTCTGCAGTGGGTGTGCACTGAGGACACACAGAGGTGCTGTGCCAGCAGCAGCCCCTTTGGAGAGGCCCCTTTGGAGGCTGTCTGTAAAGTGCAGATAGTGAACCAAAACTGCCCAGTCTGTCCTTATACCTTGATCTTGAATTCTAGTTTCTTCTGGATGCTGATCATCTGCTCTGTTCGGCTCATCTTCCGGACGCCTTCGTTACATGCTTTCACTACCTGGCAAAAGAGAGCACAATGGTTTGTCTCAGCTGGCCTTAAGCAGGTAAGTGATGATAGACAGCATGAAAAGGCCTGACCATGATCAGGTAAGTGCCCTGCTTGACAAAGCCAAGTTCTTTCGGCAGCACTGTGTGTATGAAAAAGAGAAGGGGAAAAAACCCCAAAACACAAACAACCAAAAAGCTCCCAAACACCCAAAAAGTGTTACAGATAGAAGCTGACTGTCAGAGGACACATTAGCTGGCTACATTCACTTACTGAACCAGACAGTATAAAACAGTGCTTCTGGTTGCACAGCAAAAGAAACAGCTTGTTTTCCAGGTCCTGACACACCATGTATCTCATTTTCCCTGTTCCAAACATTTGAAACCAGGTACATGTGCAGTATCATCTTCAAGGAGAGAATGAAGCCAAACATCTTTTCAAAAATGCAGATGCTGTAGTTCTGCCAAGCAGCACTAGATGCCAGGGCTATGAAATGTCCTAGGAAACGAGATATTCCTCATACAGAGCCCAGCTGTGTTCTGAGTACAAACTTTTAACTGAAAAACCACAACCAACGTGCAAGCACTAGGCTGTTACAGGGACCTTAACCTAGATGCCACTGTCTGTTTCATAAGGAGTAACTCTCTTGAGAACTGGCTAGGTAGAAAAATTATATTGGAGAACAAGCTACACTTTGTGCTCTGTTTCTGCTACTTAAAATCTATGAGAATATCAGTAACTGAAACTGTGACCAGCTCTTTCCTCTCCAAAAGAAAGAGAGAAAATAAGCCTACAGAAAAAGTAAGCATCAGATAGTCTCTGTTGTGATGCCTGTACCTAGATGGGTATTAGATATCTAAGCTTAATTACTTACAGATAAGTCTTTAACTGTGCAAAAGAATTAGTAAACTGATCACTGATAACTTAACACAAACCCAGCCTTTTTCCATCAGCAGCTATAGTCATCTGCACGCTACAGGAACAGCCTTCCTCAGGCCAATGACCAATGGAAAAATAATTGGCTACCAGATGCATCAAGAGGGATTCTGCAAATACTAACTCAATGCAGAACATGCTTCATTGATGAAGTCCCTGTCTTTATCCCTAGTGATCTCCAAGCATGCACTTCCTAGACTGGTTCAGGGCAAAATTCAAGAGCCTGTTCTGTTCTACTGTTTCAGTCAGAGACTGCAGGCCCATCCTCAGGCTGATGTTCTAGCACAGTTTTCAATTTCAAATACTTGTGTTGAACTGCGGGAGTCAGAAGATATTCCAAGCTTCTAATGGAGAAGGGTTGAAACATTGTCCCAGCCCGTGTAGCTGCCAGCTATGTCTAGACCATTCAGACATGGCATTATCCTGTCTAACCATATCAGGAGCAGCCCAGATGGGAAACATCCCACTGCCTTCCTGGGGTTTTGTACACATCAGTAGCTCGCACAACTGAACACCACACCTATCTATCAGCTTGAGGGAAGAGGGCTAAAAGCTGGCTTGTGTACTTCATTAGGAAGCTGTTATTCTAGGTCAGAGGAAGAAGTGTGCTGTATTAGAGGAAACCTGACACAGTTTTACTCTGCACCTAATCACATCTCTCAGTGGGATCCATCAGCTTCAGGTATCTGCAAAAACATTTTGTGTACTTGGAGACTTACAGGAAAACATTCTCTGCCCTTTCCTATGGCAGAAACATACATCTATTGTTAGCAAGAGATTAACTGTCATTGACATCTAAGTGCAGGTAGAATAGTCCATCTTTTAGATTTTAGGAAAAAAACCCACTTGAATCACAGTGACAGGATTCAAAGAAACAGCTCTGGGATAGAATGTAGTCTGCAGGTGATTTTTCCAGGGGAATGTGTGTGTGAAATGAGAATGGTGTTTAATCTAGGCCTTCTGTTAATTTATTCAGACTTACTGTTTCCAGTTCTTTATGTGCATCCAGGGCAGTGGATTCCCTGTCAGATTTTTCTTCCACTTTCTTCAAAATATTCTGCAGGGAACAAAAGGCTGTGTTAATGCTGATCCCTATGTGTGAGTACAGAAAGGTCTTTGCTGGCCTACAAATTACTTCTGGCCATCAGCCTAATTACAGCAAAGGTGACACAGTACAATGACTCTCACCTCTTAGTTCCTCTTTCTCATTAAAACCTGCTCCCATCTGACCTTATATCTAAGAGAAATATAAAAGGTAGATCCTTATTTTATAAAAATAACTTCATAAATAGCTAGAGTTGGCACTAACAGACAGTGGGATAAGATCATTTGGGACTGAGCTGTTTTCTCATCCCTAGAAGCATGTTCTCCAGCAGTGCTTAGATAAAATGGAAAAGCACAGGAGGAAAGTGGCTGACTGGTCCAAGCCACCATGGTGGAGCATCCCTATGTCAGCTGTTCTGCATGTGTGTGTTACCATCCTAACTGTCAGGCAGCTGGGTTAATGGACTGTTGCTACCTCTTCTGGCAGCTTGACAAAGCTCCTCCTCAACTCTTTCACTCTGTAAAAGCTATCTGGCAAATTCAACACTAATTTGGGCATGGACTCTGAGTGACTGAAATCCTTTTTCCATAGTTGTGGTGAATGTCTGGCTCTGTGGAAAGGCTTCATCCAGTTCCAGGGTCAATTGTGGCTGTATCTAAGCCCCATTCACAGCTGCTGGAAAGGAAAATTCCAGGAGTGATCCGGAAGTCCTTTGTGAGAGAGAGAAGCGCAAAACTCTACCTGGACCAGCAGCTTGAGTCGAGTGATCCTTTGAAATGGCAGAATCAGGAAGGAAGAAAAGGACAGGCCTTTGCACTTGGGATCCAGCTCCAGCTGTGAGATCACTTCTCGAAAGGCTGGCTTGTCCTGGCTGAGAGGAGAGACAGAGAAGCTGAGAACTTTGAGTGCTACCCTCCCTGGGACTCTGGTATATGGCTGGTAACTCAAAAGCAGCTTGGCCCCAGAGACAGCATCTGCCTGGCTTCTCCCAATAGGAGAGAAGAGGGAAGAGGGGACTGAATTCCTCTGGGTGTATTTTAATTTAAATCTAAAACTATTTATAGTGTTGGGGGAGGGAAAAATAGACTTCTAATGTACAAGCCACGGCAGTGTTCACATGTGTTCATATCTAGCTCAGCAGCATACACTGCGTGTGTAGGTGTATGTGAATGGGGTATGTGTCCAAGTAAATGAGTCAGAGGCATAATTATATATTTTTACACAGTTGGAACTCTGTGATAAGGTGAAATTCACACAGTCATAAGCACAAGACAAGCCACAAAGTAGCTCAAGCTTGATTATTCCTTGCTGCTTTAGCTAGAGGATGGAAATCATTGGCCTGAGAAGGGCAGGGGCTATGCCCAGGCCTTCCCTGATGATGTTTGCAGGAGATGAGGGACCAGCTGGGCCACAGACACAGCTGTGCAGAGCAGAGCAGTCCAGGCTGTTATAGGCAGACAAAACCTCTTGGCAGCCAGGGACTGAGGGAACCTGAGTAAGGCTTGTGCTGCTGGAGTCCTGGCTGGTGGAAACAGCATGGATGTAAAAAGGTTGCTAACTGTGCAAAGTCTGTCTGTACTGTGTGTTCCTTACAACATTCGAAAGAAGGCATTGGCAGTGCTCCTCCCTGCTGCAGCAGCTACCTATGTGACAGTGTGACTCACGGCAGAATGGAACTGCATGTGTCTGAGGAACAGTCAAATGGGGGAAACTGTGACACACCTCAGGCTCTGAGTTCAACCGAGTGTTGCAAAATTCCTGTGCTAGCTGGGAGCCTGGGGAAGGGATTTTGTTCTTTTCAATTTGCTTTATGTATTCCTGCAGACAAAAGAAATGCTGCCCTCAGAATTCACATTTAGGAACACCTCATCTCCAACAGGTCCTTTTCAAGCTCAAGTAACCCAGCCTATTGCTGCTTAGCTTCTAAGTGTTTAGATAATGGCTGTAGGCAAACTCTTTCTGCAGCTGTATTGCTCACTGCTGACTGAAAGAAACCCTGTGGTACCCTCTTTTTGGAGAGAACAGCAGGCCAACCTCAATAAAGGCCCCTTAAATGTTTTCATTTTTTTCCCTCAAAGGTTAGAGAGCAGAGAAGTGAAAGGACTAGACATTGTTACACTCCCCTGAACCAGCTGATGCTCTAGGAGAAAATACACTGCAGCATGTGTAATGGGCTGTCCTGAAAGAATCCAGGACATTGTAACTACAGAAAAATTGATTCTCCTCTCAAAGACAAGCTTGTAGGGCACTCATTGTTTTGCACCTGGCATCAGAGAATTCCTACTGGACTAAAATACTTGCTACACTTGAAAATTACTACAAAAATATCTTGGATTATATCCTCAGGCCTAGGTGTGTGTGTATAACACTGGAAAGTGAAGGAAATAGCATTTTTTCTGTCCTTTTAAGAAAATCCTGTTGTTCTGAAAAATAATAGTTATGAAATTAGGGAAAGTCAAATGCCTTACTGAGAAGGTTGGGAAAAGCAGTGGCTGTTCTCATCAGAGATCAATTTTATTTTCTTGGCCTTTCATCTCTTGCCTCTACTTGCAGTTTAAAAATACAGGCATTACACAAGCACATGGCCCTGCATGCACCATAAATATTTCCTACAGTTGAGAAATGCTGGCTTTGAATTTAATTGCCATGTTACCTGCATCAACCATCCTTACTATAAAGCTTTTAATTGTGTTTTCTTTTTATAGATGCAGTGAGAAATCATGAAGTGGGAAACCCCGTTTCTGTGCTGTCTAGCCCTTTCTCACAAATACTAAAATTACAGCTAAATCTGTGGCCTGTACAATTGTGCAAAATAATCCAGCAACAAGTGCTAGAACTCACAGAAGCTGCTTGTAGGCTCTCTCCTGGTAGGTCTGGTTGGAGACATAGGTGATGTACACAGAGAAGTGATTAACTGTGTGCTGGTAGACAATATCACACACGTCTGAAATCACGATATTCTCTTCCACCCGCTGCTCGAGGTCCAACAGGAAGCTAAATGAGAAAGTCAGCACCCATATTAATTGTGACCTATCTGTCCCAGGCCATTCCCAGGAGAAGTCAGCTCCTCCATCCCTCTACAACTACAGCTACCTAAAGCTGCTGCTTTCAGTGCCATTCAGCAGCCAACTTACCGCTCACTGACAGCCATGACATCCAGCACGTTGGAGAAGAGGATGTGTGCCTCAGACTGGTGTAAGATCTTTTTCAAACGTTCGTTCTCCATGAAGTGAGACACCAGCAGATTCAGACTCTTGTAATATGATGCTTCGGAAGTAACCAGCTCAAACATGGCCTGGGGGAAAATCCCAAAGAAGGAAGTCAGCAGGTACGTTCTACAGAGAGGGACACCAGGCATTAATGAGAGCATCTGTGCTGCACAGCAACAGACCTTGCACCCAGGCTGCAGGCAGAGGTAAGCTCACAATGCGTTTTCTGTGTGTTACAGGAGACAGTGAGTTAAACAGGGAAGTTTTTCTCCCACAACCCTCAGCCCTGACCTAGAAGAAATACAGCTGCTACTGTCCAAGTGAGACTCCCGGGTCAGCCCTGGCCATACACTTTTCTGCCTCAATTCACAACAGACCAGGACAAGATACAGTAGTCCCTAACTACTACCAAAAATCATAAATAATCTCCAAATTTCAGCCTTTGTTTATCCTGTTAGAAGGAAAAACTCTAGAGCAAAGCCTGGTTTCCTCAGGCCAAAGATGTGGTCTGTGGAAGCAGAAAGACAAATTGATGGTTTGGTTCAGAGATAAAAATCAGTTTAATGAGATGTAGATATAAAGCCATCTACTCACTGTAAGTGCTGCAGGGACATTCCACTATTACCACTAAGAGATCCCTTAATCTCTGGGTGAGTGTACCTTGTCTCTATTCAGAGGTAGATACAAAAGGTGTTTATTTACACAACTACTGAATTAATTAGTTGAAGTAAGATTAATTACAGATTCTCGAAAGAGCTTCAACACAGTGGAAACCTGTTAGATCCTTCACACTTCTGTTGATGAAGGGACATCTTGGGCTCCTTGTCCTGGGGCCCATGGCCCATTACTCAGAGAGGTAGTTGGTACTTCAGTGAGTTATGTTTTTATTCCCTTGAAGCTAAAGCTGCTTCAATGCTCTCCTTGTGCCCACAGGTCCTCTGCTGCACCCTGCTGAAGGGAGAGCTGGCCAGGCGGTGTGGGTGCCAGTCCCTGAGCTCTGCTGATTTTCAGTGGCTGCTGAGGTGGAGGAGGTCTGAGGAGCCACAGTTGAGGAGGTCTGATGGAGCCACAGGCACATGCAGTGTTTTTTGTGATGTGTATATAGAAAAATATATTCTAAATTAGCTGAGGATGTGTCTTGGGCTTGGCTGTTGTATGTTTTTTCTCTTTAGAGAAATTATTTGGAATTTTCCACTGATCAGTTTTTGGCCTTTTCTTGGAAATATCACTGTGCATCACACAAGAACTCGAGGTAAGACCTGGGTTGTGTCCCTGGCACTGTGCTGCCATCTAAGAACTGGGTGAAGGGTTATAGCAAGGAGGGACTGTTACTCAATCCAGAACTGCTAAAATAGCAGCTAAAGTGACATTTCAGCTCTTTGAAGGGTTGGAAGCCTGGGAAATGTTCCCAGCAGGCACTTAAGTCCAACAAATGGTTTCCTGCACCAGAGGAGGAGGTTGTGTCTGCACAGCCCCCACAAGGAAAACAGAGCAAAGGGTGCTGATGCATATGAACTCAGTCAGTGATCCTGGAACAGATAGTGTTTCAGAAATAAGAGGATGCTGGATTCTTTTTCAAGGCCAGATTCCTAACGAGAAAAGTGGAGGAGTATCAGCTCAGCTTCTCCCAGAACCTCTACTCAGGCACTGGGTGAACCTGTGAGAGAACCTCTCTGCATGACTGGTTCAATCCTAAATGTAACTTTTACCGCTTTAACTGTACCTTTTTATTTGATAAATGAGAGAAATGGAAATAGGCACAGATATACAGGATGTGTTGAGATAGCCTGTCCCTTCCAGGTATCCTGGAGACTGACACTGCCAATCATTTTGCACTGCAGGCTTCCAGAGACTCCAAGTCAGGAATTTTTTCTGCCAAGTCTTGACTGTCGAATTTGTGAATGCTTGCTGTTTGCCATAGTGGAGGGTACTAGATCTGCAAGGACAGGTCCAGAATGCAGGCTATACTAAAGAAATAATGAAACCCATAGTGAAAATACCTGGCTTGTTAGTTCCAATGGGAACAATAAAAAATCACTTTCCATGACACTTTTCAAGCATCCACTGCTCTTCCAGTCAAATTTCTTGAAAACCTGTTTTGCTTTTTTTTTAATCTTACATTGATGATCTACTTAGTAATTTTCCATCATTGCCACTAATGAATAACAGTTTTCTCTTCTTGTTCTAGTCTTTTCCACTTTGAAGATTATTTCAAATAACTAAATTTTTCTCTGTTTAAGCCCTGTTCTGTCATAGCTAGAGTGGTGTTTCCTTCCTCAGCTATGAAACAGGGCATTAACTTACACTTTCTTTCCATGTGTGTATCAGTATTTCTCCCTATGGTCAAAATAATACTCTTGCGCCATCTTTCCTGGCTGAAGACATGAAAGCTTTTCTAGTCCCTGGTGTTTACTACAGGTTTGAAGATAAAATGGGTCAGAAAATACAGTTTTGTCCTTTCAGATGTTCACTTGTTCACTCCAGAATTTCTGCTGTCCTGTACTTCAGGAAAACTTCTCCAATTCTCCTTTATGAAGCTGAACATTTTACATTCACTAAATTAAGCCCTCATGTGCAGTTCACTCTCACAGTTCACATCCAACAAGAGTAGAGTTCCAGAACTGCAGGAGCAAGTAGTGCTTGCTTATATCCAACATCATTTCTTCAACAGCTTCAGTGATTTCTCTAGCCTTCCTTGTTTTCTGACCTTGATTCTCCTCACAAAGCAAATTCTCCACTCTATCTATTCAATGTTCTGCCAATTTCACAGCTTTCTGGCTTTGGGCAATTTTATAATCTCTTACTGTGCTAATCCCAGAACAAGCAGGAAGAAAATTTCAGGTCTGATAAACTAACAGTGGAGAAGGCAGAGCACTTCTTTATGACAGCACTGTCCCATTCTCCAACTGGTTTATTTCTCTGATTATTTTTATTGAGAGAAGAAAATTGAGCACACCTAATATTGGGTTTTAGGAGCTCAGAGATTTTTTTTCCCAAAAATACATACAGGTAATGAATGTAACTTAACGGAAATGACAAGTTTTGAAATCTATAATGCACACTTTTAACCAAAATGTTTTTCCATACAAGAGTCTTCATTTTGAAGCAAAAATGAAAATAAAAGCTTTAAATTTTTTCAGATGCCAGATTGTGTTTGTAATGCTGGCACTTGAAAGTACCATGTTTCTCCAGGTAAACAGAACAAATCCAAATAACCAGCAAAGAAGAACATGGAAAAACAGCAAATCATTTCATTCACCTTCAGCCCTAATCCTGATACACTAACAGCCTGTGCCTGCCAGCCCAAACTACTGTATATAAACACAAGTCTCCACCACTAAGGGTGTGAATAACACAGCCCTGCCCCTTGGGGTGCTCAAGATGAGCCTTTCCATTGTGACAGTGAAGTTACAGCCGTAGCCAGCACTGGCACTGTGTGCACAAGGTGTTCATCAGTGTGGATTATGGAAGTCTAAGTGAACTGTGGAGGGACTGCTTGCACTCTGAGATGTTCTTCAGCACTTCAGGGTACAATCCTGTGAGCCCCTGTGGGGCTAAGCAGATACACGGCCACAACCAGCTCCTGGTGCATGAGTACAGTTGGACTTGTGGGACTGAACCTTGGAAAGCTCTCTCCTTGTACCACAATGCAAACCACACACTAAACAAGGTCTGCCTCTCCACTGCTGGCTATGAATTCAGTGCTCTGCAGTGACAGAGAGCGCTCACACTCCCCACGGCACCCAAAATAGCAACCAGTTGTAAAATGTGGTGTGACTGATGTTGTCATCACTTGTGACAGTTATCCCAACCTACTCCTTTAACTGTCTGATACAGTCCTGTAAGTCACAGTGCGTGGCTCTAAAATAGTGATGTCACTGCACTGCGTGGCTAAATGCAAATATACTAGTCATTCTTTTTTACTCTTTGCAATAGACTCCAAGTAACTACAATTAAATACAAGGATGTTTATCGATCTCTATCTCTTCTATTTCTGTTAATGTCATCATATTCAAAACCTTACAGTTAATGGTTGAAGTCTTCTAAGATTTCTGGTGGAAAGTTATTTGTCTGGATAGTAACTTCAGAAAAGGATTAATGTGCACTGGAACTAAGAGCTCTTTTGTAAAAACCTCCTAAACATCTCTCTTTCTTTTTAAATTTCTAATAACACTGAATCAGAAAAGTGAAAAGAAGTTCCTTTTGTTACAGGAACGTCCAGCTGCAATAGCATACAGAACAAGCTCTACAGTTTCACAAAAAAGAGTGAGTGGTATACTAACCAGTGCAACTCAGAAAGTACTCAACAGGACAAGGCTTGCCTGTCACTGCTGTAAAGCTTTAAGTTTTTAAATCTTGATCATATGGCCTAATTCACTCTCCATTTTTTAAGCAGCAATATAGTTAAAAAATATTCTGCCTTCTGCCATTACCTCCTGCAGCTTGATCTCATCTGGTTGGAGGATGCTGAGGACACCACTGCTCTGGACCTCAGGAAGATCCTGCCATAAGTTGAACCTGGAGTTGGAATTTCTCAGCAAATTGATTTGTGGTGGAGCTTTGTTTTCGACGGTACTTGTGGGTTCTGCTTCAGATGGGGTTTCCTCGCTAGGTGAAGTCTCCTCAGGGTCTGTCTGTGAATCTTGTAATCGCCTTGTTTCAATCTCCTCGCGCGTAGATTTATCTCGATATTCCTGGTACAAGAGCCCTAGAAAGGAACATAACAAATCTGAGAGGTTGCAACTGAACAAGACGGCAGAGAAGTTTTGTGGGAAAGGACAATTGCTTTGCATTAGTTCACCTCAGCAGAGGTAAGAGATATCCCTTCCATGCAGAGTGAAAAGCCAATTATGGTATTCCTATTTCAGCCAAAAGTGGAAACTATAAATGGAAGGCCATTTCTAAATCTAAAATGTTATTAACAATCTGCTCTCACAAAGTATTTAGTAATACAGTCAGATTAATCCATGATCACTCAGAAGACAATAAAAGAAGCTATTTGTCAGGCTTGTAAATGTCTTTTAAACCTTGATTTTCTCTGTTATATTACTGTGTTACAAGTTATATAGGTTGATATCTATGTTTAAGTGTGTGTCTGGAAAAGTAATACTGTGCACATCAAAAATATTTTAAAAGTAGAAATTTGATGGCGACAAAAATATTTAATGAGGAAACACTGAGCTGTTGTTTCTGGCAATGAACTGGTGAAGCTTTGGGACAACTAGCTACAGTTACTAGGTTTGTTTTGGTATGGACTTCATGGTTAGCCTTGGACATGTTGCTTAATATCCTGTTGTCTTCCTTCTTAGTTTCTGTGATTCTCGAAGATACAAAATTAACATCCAAAAGGTACTATTTGCTACAGCACTAAGGAAAAGGCTCGGAGTTCACATGATGTGGCAGCGCATCAATGACACCAGGTGTCTTCCAAGTTTCAATTACTAACTTGTAGATGAAATTGCACAAGATTTGCCCCCACTCCAGTATCAACTGACAGCATGAAAAAGGTAGGAATCCTGAAGTTCATTACCAATCTTTAGAACATCCTTTGTCTCTCTGAGGGCCTTCAAACTGTCCCATTTTTCTTTCTGAACCATCTGTAGGACCCAGAATTTTAATTGCTTGAATATAAAATGTAATTTAGAAGACATGTAAAGGCATGAGCACACTGAGTCACTTTCCTCCCTTAATGGAATTGAAGAAGCAAAATTTACATTATTTCCCTTGGTTTATAGTTGAATTGCAGTGTAACATGAATGAATAGAGAGAAAAGCCTTTGATGTTAAAAAAACATGCTAAATAATTTATTTTGTCTGAATTATTAGGGGTTTAAATTTATCTAGTCACATGTATTAATGATATTTGATCTGAGATTCTGTGTGTAATAAGGTGAGAGACAATGGAATTAAAAGTTTGTCTAAGGCAGGCAAAAATTTATATGTTGCTGCCTATTAAATCTCTGGACCAGTTTCAATGAGTCTCTGTACCAGTCACTGCTAAAACTATATAGGAAATATGCTAGGCAAAGGCATAGGAACAAGCACAGCATTACTGCAGTCTGTAAATGTGCCCTGTTATCTGTTCTTCCTGGAAAGATGTTCGACACCGGATTAAAATAGCAGTGAGGGTAGCTGTGCCTAGGAAACCATATAGTCTTCTGTTAGCTTCCTACACAATACTGAGCAGAGGAGACTTCCCCTGAAGTTTTGCATGCTGCTGGCACTTATGTAATTTCTCTCTGCGTCAACTAGGTTTATATGGCTTTCCTAAGCATTTGAGGCTGTTTTTCACCACCAGGGAGGGTGCTGAGGGTGTAGCAGGGTGGAAAGGGTCCTTCACCTATGCAATAGAGAGCCTGCTAAATTGGAGCTGCTTTTGGTGGTATTGATCCATATGGTCAGCCTGTGCTTGACGGCTCTGGGTTCTTTCTGCCCCATAGAGAGAGCAGGACAAGCTGGGAAGCAACATCCTGCAGCAGCGTGGGCAGTGTTTGACTCAAAGGAAAACACGCTGGGAAACTGAAGCGTAATCTATTTTACTCGAATTGGAGATAATTATACTTGCAGTGTTTGACTGCAGGTGTACAGCCATGTTGTGCTGCTGGCTCTTGCAAGTCAGAGGATGCTTTGTGTAAGGGGGATTTAGGGTTCCTTGGGCAGAAATGATGAGCAGCCCTTTTTAAAAGATTCCAAAAACTATTTCTCTCCTGTTTTTAAGGAAATAAAACTCAGATAATGAAAGCTGGTTTTGTTTCCAGGTTCCCTGACTGACCAGATAAGAGCTGCAGAGCCATCAGTGGCAGGCAAAGCACATATAGACATGGAAAGATCTGACTGATGGATAGCATCCACCACCAGAACTCAACCGGAAATGACAGCAAGAGAGTGGCTGAAGCTCTACCATAGACAGCAATATGGGGAGAAAGCAGAAAGGTGGTACAGAAGACAGACAAAAGACAGGTAAATGTTTAGGCAGAAGGGCAGGAAGAAGTAAGGAGGGTTGTGCTAGCAAGGATTAAATATATCCCTACTGTCTTGGTCCTAAGGGTCTACCTATTTGTTCATAAAAGGTTACAATGGGTAGAGAAATTATGTAGGTAAGAGAGAGGGAGAGAAGCTATGCCAAAGCCTTGTCCAAATGGAACGTGAGATGGTCACAGCACAGGAGGGGTAAAAGATGCAAGGTCAAGGAAAAAGGTTTTGACAAGTTGAAAGGAGAACAGTACATCTGGGAACTGACTGAATGTGTAGAAAAAAAGCTGAGATCAATAGCTAAATGTGACTCAGATTATATAAATATTTAGTAAATGCTTACATTTAGTAAGTGAACAAATACAAAATGTCAGAGACCTCTACAAGCTCCTTTTATTGCCTAATGTCCCAACTGTCCCTACTGTGACCTGGCTAATGGTTAACCCTGTGGTCAGAGCGTGAGTTTGGTGTTATCCGTTGACTTAAGTGTTTGACTGATCTTCATAAGGCATGTTTACATAATTTTTACAGTACATAACAGACATTTCCCTTTTTGTTTATTCCATTTAATTTTGCTGTCGCAGTCTCCCTTCCCAGCTCTCTTAAAACCTGGGAGGGGAATTGAAAAACTAGTTACTAATTGTGGAAATCCTCACCTTAGAGAGTTAGCAGCGCTCTTAAAGTAAACGTTATTGCATTGAAAGCTATGTAAAATCCTAGGAGGCCCAGAGAGGTTTTCTCTGAAATTCTCTGCTCCAGTTTCAGGCAAAGAGTCTACTAATGTTTCAAGAGCAGGAAGGAGGGAAGGGCGTGAGTGAGCTCCAGCCATTTGATGTAACATCTCTGGTGGGCATAAACATAACACCTCAGATTGTCAAAACCCACTCTCCTCCATAAAGGTGTATTTTCAGTTACACTGATGTGTGCAGAGCTTTCGCACAGCTTCCCTCTGATACATATAGCACATAAAAAAATATATGAATATAGCAACTGTGTTTCTCTGAACTCCTGCTGGTTTTAGTATTTTTATCTCACCTCTGAGGTGCACAGTCCCAATAAATTGACAGTGTTTTGACACAGCTCCCTTCGTAGGTTAGTATCTACAGAGCCAAAAGCAGGTAACAGATCTGGAAACTCTCATGCAAATTGTTCACCACTTTCCTCCAGGAGGCCCCAAACTCAGCTGGTTTGTCTGACAGATGCTGGCAGGCTGCTGATTTCACACCAAGCTCCTTCTCTAGAACTGTCCAAGTGGCATCAGGTGTATCAAGAATCAGCCTTGCATGCCACAGCCTGACACCAACAGCAGAGATAGCCTGAGAAGCCTTCTTGTTTCTGCCAAGGACGTTTGCATTGCTGCTCGTGAGAGTTATCTATTCGATTTTCCCATGCTAAGTGCTACATTCCTTCCCTCTAGATTCAAGTATGTTGATTCTATTTCCTGAAATTGAGCAGGAGTGTTTAAAAACAAAGCTTCTATATTCCCACCACAAAACCTGCCTCAGGATGGCATTTAACTTTGCTGCTGATGAAATCCTTTTGAGGAATGTCACAATTTTGATGTGGGAAACCAAGAAACAAACAGTGGAGGTCCTCTCCCCATCCCACAAAAGATAAAAAATAAAAGAAAATAGCATAAGAGCAAAAGTATAAAGTTCTCTCATCCATAGTCACTCAGATAACTTCATCTTTGCCTTTTTAGAGACCACAAACGATAACTTACTTCTGTGTTGAAAGTGCCTTGCCAGTGGCTGTTACACTGAATAGACACAGAACCTGGTGCATACAACTACTGTCCAACAGGATGGGTGAGAAAATACTTTAGTCTTATGCCTTTGGAGTATGCAAGATAACATTTTAGTAGAAAGTTCTGGATAGTCTTAATGATGAATTGTTTCATAATCACAAGAATTGTTATTTACGAACAAGGGTCAGGCTGTTCCGCGATAGCATTAATCCCCTGCCGAGCAACGTGCAAACCTGATGCCCCTAAAGATCTCAAAAAGCCACGATCATGTTTTACACCAGCGGTGAGGGGGCTCTCAGCAAGGATCGGGAGTTGGGATCCTGTAGCACAAGCCCTTATCCCTCCCTAAACTCCCCGCATCTCTGCACCGCTTGTCTTTAGCTGGGTTTGGGGATTCAGGGGGCAGGTGCCGGGCTGGGCTCAGGGGCACCTCTAGGGGCTGCTGTGCCGCCGTCGGTGCGGGGAGCGGGAGAAGCGGCCAAGTTGTGTGAGGGCGCAGCGGCGGCCGGACATCCCGCGGCGGGCACGGCTCCTTACCGATGTGCTCGATGAGGTTCCTCCAGGAGTCGGCCGTCATGGGGTGTGCGGGCGGTGCCTCGGCGGTGCCGGCGGCGGGGGTCTCCTCAGCGGCGGCGGGGTCCCTGCGAGGAGGCGGAGGCGCCTTCAGAGCAGCGGCGAGAAAGCGGCGGGAGAGCGGCTCGTCCGCCCGCCCGCGCGCCGGGCCCCCCGCCCTCAGCACCCCCCTCACCTGCCGGGATGTCCCACCGAGCCGTCCTGGTCGAGCGCGCAGGCGGCGCTGAGGGCCGCGGCCAGCAGCTCCATGGCGGGCGGCGGCAGGCGGCTGGGCAGCAGCTCCGGCGGCAGCGGCGGTGCGGGGCTGGGGGAGCCCGGGCGGTTGCCACGGTAACTGGGGTAGGAAGGCAGCAGCCTGCACGGGAGGGAGACGGGACTTGCAGCCGCCCCCGGGGCGCCCCCGCAGCCCGCCTCCCCCGGCCCTCTGAGCCCCCAAGCCTCCTCAGAGTCTCTCTGGTCTCCTCAGAGTCTCTCCTCAGACATCCTCTTCTCCCAAAGCGTCCCCATGGCTCTCCCCTAAAATCTCTAGACAGCCTCCTCAAATCCCCTCAGACCTCCCTCAGGCAACCCCAGGGGCTCTCCATCCAAATCCTCTCAGAGCCCCCTCAGAGCCTCCCCTCAGACTCTCCTTGAAGACTCCCCAGAGATTTTCCCCACAGAGAGCCCCTCAAAATCCCCTCAAAGCCTCCCCGCGGGCTACCACCAGTCCCTCAGAGCCCCCCTAGCCCCTTGCAGCCCCTGTCCTCGTTCCCAGATTTCCTCCGAGGCTCCACGGAGTTCTGCCAAATCCCGGCGGAGCTCCCTCAGCCTTCCCCAAATCCCTCCCGAGACCCTTCGAAACCCGGCAGTTCCCAGCCCCGCTCCCTGGGAGCCTCAGATCAGAGCTCCCGCCTGACCCCTGAGTACCCCCACAGCTTCTCGGACCCTCTCAACGCCACCAAAATCTTTTCAGAGCCCCCGCAGACCCCTCAGGTGTCGTGTCGTTCCCCTCCTCCCCCGGCTCCTCTCTCAGAACCCCCCACCTCGATCCCGGTACCCCTACCCGCAGAGACCTCCTCAGACCCCCAGTTCCGCTCCAGCGCAGGTCCCTCCTCCGCCGGGAGGCTGACTCCCTCCTCCCCAAGGGCCCCGCCAAAAGCGAGCAGTCCCTGCCCCAGAGACCCCCCTACCTCCATCCCCCCCCGAGCTCCTCCACAGGGGCTTCTTCCCTCGATTCAGGGAAGCCCTTTTCTCCGTTCGCTCCCACCCTCCCCCAGCGAGCACCCACACATCCCGTCCCACCTCATGTCACAGCCCCTCTCTTCCATACACCGCCACCCCACTGCGGGAGGGGGTCCTGCCCCGGCACTGACCTCCCGTCCCTCAGCCCCGGGGCGCAGCGCTGCCCCCCATCCCCTGCACCTCTCTGCTTAGGCGTGGATGGTGCCGGCTTGGAGGGAGGAAAGGGGGTGGCAGAGGGGGGTTCTCCTGAACTGCTTCCAGATCTGGTGCATATGGTGCATTTCTTCTCCAGGAGTGAATCCCTGAGATGGAGGAATGTAACTGGGAAACTCAGCTTAATCCCTCCTGCCGGGAAGCTCACTCCTGATTACTCCACAGGATTGGCTGCTATCCGCCTCTCCTTCTCCGGCAGGGCTTCACACCCGCTCGGTCATTTCCCTCATCTCCCCTTCCTTAGCGTCGCTACTTCCATAAGGATATATTCCCTCGTTTAGGAAGTAAGTATCTCAGTACTCAGTAATCTATATCTGTCTTTGTTCAGGTAATTGTTTTTTCCTCTTGAGCTCCAGAGTACGGTTACACCCTCGCATCAATTCAAGTGTTTGTGGACAGGTTGGGTGCAGCTCTTCACCACATGTTAATAACCCTCAGCCAAAATAAAAAAAAAAGTAATCTGCACCACGTTGCAACTGAGGAGTTAACAGAGGGAAAATGCTTGTGCTTGCTCTCTCCCTGTTGCATAAATAACCATGATTTTTTTAATATGTGATAAAGTAATTTATGCAACACCATAAAATCCATATGTTGATCTGTTTGTGTAAAATGGCTTCCTTTTAATCATTTTTATATTGGGTTTGTTAAATGACAGGACTGCTTTTAATCAGCACATGACGATATGTCCAGAGTTCAGCCTATGTGAACTAGATCTAGATCTGGCACACTGGAGATCTCAGTTAAGTCATTAAGAAACAGAACAGGAAAGAACAGCTGGGAAATGTCATTGAGGGCTCAAAGAGGGCTGCAAAGTGGGGTCCTTGTCCATTCCTAGACCAGAAGGTCAGAAGAACCAGGCAACCAAAAGGAAATACCCGGGTGAGGGTGAGAGCTGGAGCCTGTGTTGTACTTCCAGAGGAGGATGAGAGCCTGGGAGCTGTGGCTGAGATTGTCACTGGGTAGATGGTCAGTGTGGGTTATCAGCCATTAAACACTCGGGATTAGGGGGAGCCAAGCGAGTGAGGGGGTGGCCAAAACCTTGTGAAGCGATAAAGCAGCTGCAACTATCTGACGCTCATTTTTTGCTAGCTTGCTGCCAGGGTAAGAATATTGTCAAGGGTTTTAGAGAGTGGGTAGGCTTCTAAAAAGCTCTTTCTTAGAAAAAGGGAGCCTCTTCATTACCCTGAAATCTGGAAAATCAGATATGCTGTTTACTGTTTTCTCAAGGGAAGGTCCAAGAGCAGTGAGGAGTTCTCTCTAGTATGCAACGTGAAATCAGTGTATAAATTCTTAACTTACACTACTAGAATGAATATATATATATAAATATAACTTTTGGATGTATTAACTAAAAAAAAAATCTTTCAGAAGTGTTCTTTAAGAGTTTAACAGATTCCTAAGCCTTCACTCGCAAGGGTTAAATCTGTTGGAAATTGAAATTTCTTCTTCTTAGAAAAATGTTTGGATCGTGTTATGAAAAACATTCAGAAATAGAAAGCATCTTCTCATGATCCCATAGCTGGTAGTTTGATCCTGCCTGTCTTCCCTTTTCTTTCACCTTGTCCAACATAATTTTACTTTTGGTCTGACCAAGATGAAAACTTGAAAATATCACAGAAAGCAGTAATGATAATAAATCAGTAGAAGCCCTGAAGAGTTAAAACACCAGCTAGGTGTGAAATGCCCCCTGTGGCCATGGCAGGCTCAGCTTGTGTTTCTGTGTCTCAGAGAGTTGTTATACGGCATAGCAATGATCAGAACTCTACTCTTCCTTACCTTAGGACTGTTTATTTTTTAATTGTAATTTGATCTTTCAAAGATGTTGTTCTTTCTTTCTTCCTTCCTTCTCAGCCTTATTCTTGTACTTCCCATTGACATAAAGAGAATATCCATAAACAAAACAAGTGCCTGAGAAATGCTTTTTCTCCCAACTGAGGTGATAGAGTGTTCCCAGCACTCATGTGACTGGATCAAAAAAATTATATTTAGCAAGCAGGAGATATTTTTGTTCTACAAAATTTGCTGGGATTTTCTTAGTCTTGCTTTTCTGTTTGGGGACAAAACAGAAAGCTTTTAAAGTTTGACACAGAAACAAAAGGCAGGCAAACAAATGATTCTGTCACAGTGGTCTGGTGACTGGGATCTTCATGCTGGGCGTGGGGGATCCAGGTCAGAGTCAGAGATGTGTTATTCCCTTGAATCTCACATGTTACTGCCTGTTCCAGATTTTTACCTCTGCTTTTATGCCAGCACTCACTCAGCCTTATCCCATTCACAGTAAGCAGGTCTGGGCAGCTAAACTCTTGGAAAATGATTTTTTTTCCTGGTATAACTATTGTCTCACTACAGAGTGAGCTCAAAGTGAGTGTCAACAGAGCAGAGGGAGCAGACGTGTAGATGGATGCCAGGACTATGGCAATGCCACCTTGGATAATTTTTCACTGCTGTGAGATGGCAGGCTCAGGCCTGGAGAGGCTCCTACTCCACCTAATCTTAAACACGTGGTAGAAGTTTAGAGGCAGTACTTTTTTCTCTTACTGTAACAACAAGCAATTTGATCCAGAGCCTTTAAGAGTTTTTCCCCAGTTACCAAAATCAGAACAAACGCATGATCACAAACTAGTTTTATCACCAAAATCCCTGTACTTCATCCTAAAACTCCTTGTCTAGTAGGGGAAAAGAAAGAATATGACTACTAGAACAACATATATTAAAGCCCCGTAATAATTCTCCTGTAGCAATATGGAAGAGTTCAGCTCCCAGTGGACAAAGGGAAGGGGCTTTGAGCTTGCATATGTACTGCTGCTAGAAAAGATTGTATATACTGGCTGACCTGATCCATGTTGTGTTAAAAATGTGATGGTTGATGAGAGCTTATAATTAGTTTATCACAATTATCTCATTTAATTTACGCTTGAGGGATGAATTCCCAATCTTGGTTTGTATTTGCAGGCACTAGTAATTTCGAAAAATGAGCAATCATTTGAATTAAGATTTATTATGTGTGTTTCAACTCCAAAGCAATCCTTAGAATAAAGCTGTGCAAAGAGCTTGTTTTTGAATGAAATTGAAATGCATTTTATAAATGTTGTCTTATAGCAATTTTTAGAAATTAGATCTCCTCAAAACTAAAAAGAGAAAAGGCAGCCCAGCAGTTCTTATTCATGAAAAATTCCCCAAGCCATTCTAGTCAGTGGGAGTTTCACACCAAGAAAGGCCACAAGATGAGGTAAGAAGTACTTTTTAAATCTCAGCTAACCAAATTATTGAGAAGTGTGAAGTTACTAATAGATTTGAATGTTATACCTTGTTAAAGACTTTTTCATACCTCAGTTTCATCCAGGTTCCTCTGTTCACGTGTGTTTTTGAACAGTGATTTTGGTATGTCTGGGCACTTTCTATTCCTGATTTTTGACTTTTTAGTGGCAGACAGCTGGAAATTCTCATCCCTAGTTTTTTAGATCCTAAAGGCTAGGAACATATCTGTTCTTCTGAAGCTCCTTAGGCTTTCAGCAAAACACCTTAGTTATATCTGTTGGGACTGGCAGCCTTACCAATAACTAAAAATGTTCAGAAATTCTGCTTATGAGATCTTTATGTGCTTCTAACCTTTTGATGCTCATATTCCTCAGGGTTCCACTTTTACTTACTGACCACCTATCAAGAGACAAGTTATTTATATATATTAAAAAAAATCAACTGTTTATTAGATTTAGGAAATTATTATTGGGTCCCTATTAAAGGAAAACAGAAATCCTGTTGTTCTCCTCTTCAAGAAACTTTTCTCTCTGATATTGATATGCAAAATTAAATTTTGGGGTTGCAAGGATTTTATCTTTTCCACACTCATGAAAATCCATAGAATTTTAGGCCCTTTTCCACTGTCCACAATGTTAGACTTAGATTTTAGCACCTAAAATTCCTCAGCTCCTGCTCATGGAGAGAATGTGTGTTGTGCTGAGGGCTGAGAGAATTTGTGATATTGTAGCTGTAAAATCTGCTTGGACCAAATGTAGGCACTGTGAATAAAGGCAATTTCTGTGATTAGCACAATGAGAAAACCACTTGACTGAAAAACAGAAGGAACAAGACTCACACAGAGAGGAACATATCTACTTCTGGACCAGGGAACTGCCATGAAGAGAGGAACTCACCCACAGCTGGATGCTTCAGGAAATGGTGAATTGGAAAAGACTGTAAAATTTGTCACTGGAGCTAGAAGGAGGGCTGGGTTATTAAGATTGTGTAAGGAGCCAAATGGTGAAGAGCCTGTGGACCAAAACAACACTGAGATATGAGCCACGGAGGGGAAGAGAGAGGAATGTGTCTAGGAAATAGTAGGCTGAGGAAAATGTGTGGGGAATTACAAGTTGAAGCTGATAGAAAAGGAGTGAAACAAAGAGATTGATGGAGAACTTGGGGGTCAGGGCATGTCCACATGAAGCAGATCAGATTGGGAGATCTAGAGGGCAAAGCCAAGACCTTGCACAGTAATAACAAAAATATAAGTGGGCTGAAAAACCTGGCAAGCAGAGACTGGGTGGACTAGGTGGGCAGGCTGGTATTGGGATCTCCATCAGCTATATGCTGGAAGGATGCTTTATTAGAATTGTGTATGTTATTGCTTGCTATTCTGGGTGATCCCATGAAACATGAGATTATGACAGTAATGGCATTTTAATACCTACAGTGGCTATTTTTACTGAAAATGTATTGGTTTTAAAAATACTTCTCCCTGCAAATATGGTTGCTCTTAGACGTTTTAGGATGCAGATTGCGCAAAAAGCGGGATAGAAAAAAATATGTCTCTGACAGAACAGAAATGTGTTGTAGACCAACAAAATTTAAAGATTTAGTCAACAAAGGTTTGCACCAGCTATTCCTGACTTCACCACTTGCAAAATGAAGTGCCATTGGCAGCATAAAGAGGAGATAACTTTAAGAAATGTATTCATAAGTAGAAGGAAACTTGCTCAAGTGTGGTATAAGTTCTTCTGCAATCCAGGTTCCAGACTCTCCAGAGGCTCTTCCTGCTCTTCTGGTTAAATCAGGCTATAAAAGCAGTGCCCTCTGCTGCCCAGGACCAAGAGTGCCGGGCTAAAGGATGCTAACCCAAACTTACGTGAGCACCCTTCAGAGTGCTGTGCTATTTCACGTGTACTGCTCCTCTCTAATACATGTGTTTGCAGGAATTGAAACAAGTTAGATTCCCTCTTGATGTTGGAGGTGACTACTTGTATTCACTGTTGTAGTACTTTCATTCTTTGGGCTCAGATCAAATGTGATCAAAGGGTTTTTAGATGGTCCTAGTTTATTTGAATTGGAGGTTTCATAAGCAGTGTAAAGAAAGAGTTTGCTCTGCTCTGGTAGACCAATGGCCTCCATGAGCTTTGCAAAATGAAATTTCACACTGCGTTTCTCTTCCAATGTTATCTTCTGTGACAGCTTTCTATGATCTCTGCACAGCTGCTCCCACACCAGAGCTGGAAGGAGTGATCCCAGCACAAAAAAATCAGCTTTTTATGAGTTCATCTCCTTTCAGGGATTTGGTTCTGGTTACTCTGGGAAGCAGGAGTTGTGCTAGAAGCTCAGCACTGAGATGCTCGGGGCAAATGAGCTGAGTTTCTGGGAAGGGACTTGTCATTGTAGGGGTTCAGACCTTTGTACAATGGGCAAGACTGAGAGGGAGCCATGGAATGTTGTGGAGAGCTCTAGAGGGCTTAGGGGGAGCTGGAGATCATGTAAGAGAAAGGTCATGGGGAAAGCATATCATTTGAGCATAGTTAGGCATAAAAACTCTCTTAGGTAGTATCTTATGGATGGCCCATCGCCATCCAGAGTTTGGAACACCAGCAATAATGTTTGAGGACATTTTGAGTTCAGACATCAATGTTCTGAGATCAGTGAATTACTCTACTGTCTCAGGGCTTTGAAAGACATGTAGATTCAAATCAAAATCCCATCTGGGTACAATACAGATGACAATTCCTTTTCCTGAGCTCTTTACTATGTTCCCTCAGCTGTGTTTACTTCCTGCCTGAATTATGTAGCATGGCTATATGTGAAATTACCTCCTTGCCTGTGAAGAACCCATTTGTGTCAAACCTTCTGGTTATCTTCATGCAAGGAAAAGTGATTGTGACTACCCAGTCCTAGTCTTTATGTGATTGCTGTAGGATACTTCTGAATGAGATGCAGCACTGCTGCCCCACTTGCCCTCAGGACTGTGGTGATCCACTCCTGAGAATGTCATGGACCTTCCCAGTCCTGGTCAGAGGTGCCTGTACTACCTTCTGTAGAGCTGCTAGCTTCTGCTTTCAGAAGAATGGTTAGCTGGCAGGCACCAGATTTATTATTTCAGGGAGAAATTAAATGTATTTCTTGAGACCAGCAATAATATTTTAAATGTGTTATCTGCATAATGTCCACTTTTTCTAAACAGAAGTGAGATACTATTGATTACTCCACATAATGGCAATTTTTTTGGCTCTTGCAGGCTTTCCCAACACAGATTTCTAAGTGGTTTTGTTATAAATTACAGCTGATCTTTTGGAGAAGGAAAGAGGACATGGGTTGTATTTGAGCTGGAATTTTGGTCTCATTCTCTGTTAAATCTCTGTGCTCAGTTTCAAGAGATGCCACTCAGCAGGACTGGCTGCTTTTAGACACATGATTTAGAACCTGTACTGACCTGCCAGGCTCTGTGCACAGCAGTATCTTTGATAGAACTAACCCCTAGCAAAGACGTATTGTTTCCAGCTCCAGGGAGAATCAGAAATTGCACATTTCAGAGTTGCCTAAGTGCCAGTGTCAGGATGTCAGACTGACAGTGATGATTATGCCCCAAGGAAAGGAAGACAGATGGGTTTGACATCGCAGCAGACTGTGGCTGTCTAGTTTCATATGCTCAGTTCATAGCCAAGGGGTAATCAATTTTAGCCAAGACAATTAATTTATTTAAATCCAACTTGACATTTGGCTAAAATTGTTCTGTTGGAGTCCTCTCCATAAGGAAAGGTGCCTGGGAAACCACTCTGTATTATCAACACAACTGGTCTCAGTAATTAGGACCAGACAGTGCAGCAGGGTGCATGCACTGCTTCCAGCTTGATCTACGGTAGAAGGAGGAACTATCTCACAGTTGTACACAGGAGGTGAGTAGCTGGAGAAGGAGTTTGAGAGAAAACCTCAGTTAGATTTGAGAATGTAAGGATGGGTAGCTGCTCCTCTCTCTGCCTGGCTGCAGTGGCAAGAGAACACGAGTGAAGGCAGATTCATGTGATTTATGTAAATTTTGGAGCTGTGGGACCAGGGTCTTCTGCTGGACCTTTGTTGTTGAGGGATTTAAGTCAAAAAGGACTACCTCACTGAAAGCCTCTGTTGCTTATCAGTTCTTTAAAGTAAAAAGCAAACAAAAAGTCTGGATACTTTAGAAAAATTTTTTGTAGCTACTTCTTCAGCTATAAAATACTGTTTTCCATGCAAGGTTGTGTAACAGGCTTCAGGAGAGCTCTCTATGAAGGCCAAGAATGGGATTATCCCAATGTTGGGATGTTCCATGATGAAATGTCCACAGGCTCTGCTTATTCTCTTATTCTGCTTAAGGAAGTCTTCCCAGTTTGCTAACACTACTGGGTGATCCTGCATCACATTCCCCTTTTTTCCATCTTCCCCACTGTCTTCTTGTTCCCCTTTTTTCCTTCACTGTCTTCCCCAAACCCACATTGGTAAGATCCTTTTACCACCATGTTAATACTGTACTGTATAAGTCATTAAAACTGAAAGCAGCACCACAAGTAAAGGTGAGAAGGTATGGATCAGAGCTACAGCTTAGTCCAGCTGTCCTTCCCATTCTCACTCTGACACCACTCTGACTGCTTTTCAGGGAAGGCATGGGAACCTCCTTACCTTTGGATCAATAATTCATCTAATGTTGTTGGATCAGAGTTTGCTGGAGATGGTGATCCCTTATGAGATAAAACATTCAGAGGCTCTTTGATGGGCTCATAGTTTTTGAGTGAACCTGTGATATAAGAGAAAGCCAAGAGCGTGTTAAAACAGTCATTTTCTTAATTTACCTTTACTGTATGTAGTGGTTTGCTGACACCAAAGGCAACAGGAAGACCACAAGACATAAAAGTGGTTACGTTTTAGCTTTCAAACAAGACCAAAGTGTCATCTGCCTGTATAGTACAAATGCAGCTGAGAAAAGGTGAAGTTGGATTTAGGGTGTCAGTTCTTATTTATGGGAGTAGCACTCTCACCACTGCAGGCTGGGTCCCAACATAAGTGATTTTCAGTGCAATTATCTTCGCAGAAAATGTTCAGCTGTGTGTGCCTGTGCATGCCAATATTTGGTTTCCCAAATCAAGGCTTCATAAATGCTCTGCTTTCAGGTACACAGTAGATGTTCAGTTTACTAGATAAATCAAGGTTAGATTTGGTGAGAGAAGAGCTTTACTTTTAATTGCTTCTCCAATTTCCCTCAGATGAACCACTGATTCTTTCACAAGGAGTCAAAGTTGCATTAAATCCAAGGCTTACTACTGCAGTATTTGGCAGGAGAGGATGCATCTTACTTTTCAAATTAAATCTCCCATTGTCTGAGGCTTGCTGATAAATGGCCTTGCTGTTTTTTATTAGAAGTATTTTGGTCTAAGTCATGATTCTGTTTGTCCTTAACACTGATGACAGTACAGTCAGGTCAGTGCTCTGACTGAAGCAGGCTTCTGATGCACCTTTTTAATAAATTTTCAGAGGGAAGGGATGACATCCAGAATTTTAAAACTTCCTAAAATAGAGCCAAGGCCTTATGAAACAGTAGTTTGAGTTATTCGCTTTGAATAGTTTAAACACTTTATCCTGTCAAAGAAGATTGCTTAAAAAAAACAAAACCAAAAAAAATCCCAAAACAACCAAAATTCTTTTGTCAGTTAAAGAAAAGCATCAATTATGTTTTACAGCTCCTAGGCTATAAGCGAAAACTGGGCTGGTGCAAAGGGTGCCTACCTATATGGAAGCCCTTCCCATAGCTTAATTTAGATAATTTAAATTTTTTTCCCGTGAGTTTTCCTTTATTATTTCTCTCTCTCTTTTTTTTTTTTTTTTTTTTTTTTAAATCCTACTCTGCCTTTTCTGTCTCTTCCTGTCTTCTTGCCTTCTCCTCTCCTCCCCTCCAGTTGTTCCCTGAGCAAAATGAGAACAGGTTAGCATTTGAGCTTGAATCACATTCTTGGACAGCTGCTGTTCAAATGGGTTGGAAGGCAATATAAAATAGCTCACCCATCCCTTGCTTCCATGCATGTCAGCAAATGCTGTCAGAAGTTCCTGCTACAAATGAGGCTGGTTTAAAAGCACCAGCTGTCCAGTTTCAGGGAGAGGGAATGGATTCAGGGAAGTAGAGAGAGAGCAGAAATGCTGCTTACACAGTCCTAGCTGAATTTAAAGGCTGTAGCTCTGAGAAGGATTTGCCACAGTTACCTTGGAGAAAGAGCTATTGCTCTCAGCCCAGGTCTTGCTGTGCAGATTGGAGAAGAGACACGTTCCCAGTGTGACTTGCTGAACACTTGCAGGCACGGAAGGAAAAACCCTGATTGGAGCCAATCCTGTTTCAGTACCAGTCATACAGGGAGAGGACTGGCAGAGAAGCACAGGTCAGCCTCGTGGATGCTCTAATGAGTTGCTAAGAGAGAAGCCCTTATCTTAGCTTGTCCTTCCTCAATGACACTGGCCAGACACGAGGGATATCCTCCTCTGCCAGCGTCCTGATGCCATGATGCTGCAGGTCCATGAAAAGTCCTTGTGTGCTGGTGCTGCTGCAGGGTTGAGGACCTCCTCGGCAGCTGTGGGGACGCTGTGACACTCCGGAGAGGAGGGAGGGCGGGTCTGCGCTGGGCTAGCTCTGCAGCAGTGCTCTGGGAGGCGGGGTGGGGAGGGTGGCTCTGCTCTGGTCCTGTTTGCACCCGCAGGGTGGAGAGGAGCTCTGCTCTGGCATAGGCAACGCTGTTTATCCACAAACTTCATTGCAACAGTAGCAGAATATTAAACAGGAGCTCTTTGCTGTGTCTGCTTGGAAACTTGGAGAAAGGAGGGAATTTTCCTGCTGTCCATGCCACAGGGTTGAATGGATCTTTATACTGCTGAAATAGCATGGCTCCCTTGGCGGGGCAGGCAGGACACACCTATTTTCCTGGGGACATTTCCCACACCCCTTTTATTTGGAGAGTGTAAGATGTCTGCTCTTTTTTCTTTCTTCAGGAACTTGATCTACTTTCAGGAGCTGAAGCAGTGGCTGCTACATAACAAAGCAATAACTTTCAGTGATTAATAGCACAGCAGTGGAACGTAAGCAGTGGTTCATTCATACAGCTATCCAAAGTTCATAGTGTATTGATTCTGTTAGATTATAACCTGAAGATAGGATAGGTAACTCTGCTGTGAAGGAGTTCTAAAATTCAGTTTCTCAAAGCACCTGGGAGATGGAAGCAAAGGGCATTTTCTATGTTCCCAGTTCCAGGTCTCTGTCATTTAGGACTTAGATTAAAACCACTTCCATTTCCTTCATGCAGCACTGTTTCCAGTGCTCTCATTGTGTTGCAGCAGCTCGTTTCCTGGCTCTCTCTTAATTTCTCCTATCTTTCTCTTGCTTCTTTCACAGACATCTGCTCAGACAAGGTTCCAGCTCTGGAACCTGGAGCCTAAAAGATGTCTGGCTCCAGCCTGGCCTCATCCTCTGTGTTGTTCATACTCAGAGAAAGCCAACTCATTCCTTTTGTACTGAAGCCATGGCTTAATGCATGTATGTTCCGGATGGTGTTCCTATTATTTCATCCTCCTTGCTTAAATGGAGCCTCGATGTTTCTTACAGCTCTCTTCAGTGTGAAGTGCAGGCTTTCACAGAAGTTCTTGTTCCTCCCTCATAAGGAACCATTTCAAATTCCTGTGGTTTTGCTGACTGTTTTCTGTACTTTTGAATATGTCATTTCTGTATGCTAAGTAAGTCCCTACTTCACTGACAGCTTCATGTTGTTCTCTAAGTTATTTTGTCTCTTTCAGAGCAGAGGGGTGGCAGTGCAGAGCCCCACATATATTTAGATTCTCTGTCATGAAGTCTCTTTAGACATCCAACCATTTTACATTTCCAGGCTGAGAAAAGAAGGATGGTACTCCTCTGCCTGCTGTGCTGTAGGTCTGTTATGTGCTGACTGCTGAGCTGATTTCTGTCTTCCTGTCCTCCTGTTCTATTGACTCTTCTAGTTCCTAATCTCACAGGAAAAAGAAGCATAATGCTGTTTGGGTCAGTACTCACCTGTAGCATGTTGCGTGTGCATTGCCTCTCTCGAAGTCTTTTTTTTCCCTTTGTTCGGCCGCCTCATGGATCGGTAATACCTGGAGTTTCTTTGAATAGCAATGTATTGCGTGTTCAAGTCCCCCTCTTGTGTCACTGGGTTAGCACCTGCTGACTCCTCCTCACCCTCAGAGACTGAACCTGTCTCTCTTAGGACCTGCTGAGAATGGCCCTGCCAGAGCCCACCAGTGGAGAGCCTGTGGGTGGCTTCTCTCCCATGCTCGTCCATGGCTTCCAGAGCCTGTCTCTATGGCAACTGAGGCAGTGGATCAGCAGCAGAACAGCAGAAGACAGGTAGTCTCCACAACTCCATCAGCTTTATCTGAATTAGAGCTGGAGACAGACAAAACAGAACGTAACAGGAGAAGAGAGAACAAAGTTCTGGTTAGTTCAGAGGCCAAAGTCCATCTTCTGTTTAGGATATCAGGGATTTTACAGCACTTTTTATTGGAGATCATTCTGAAGTCATCACCTTACAAACCTTACTCTGATGTCATGAACATTGCTTTGATATGCTCATGGTTGTCATTCCATGACATGACAGATGTTACTGGAAAAATGTTCTATTTTGGTTTGGTATTACTGGTTGATTTAGAGTGTATAACAGATAGTGGCCAAGTCCTTTTTTTATGAGGGTGAAAATGTTATGGAATAGAAGGTAAAAGCTGGAGAGAAAGCTCTGTGAATCTTTCTATTATCTGTGTACTTCTCTTTGTAATAGAAGAATTATTGCCTTTTACAGGGCTGGATGCCTTCTAATACTTATCAACAGCACTCACTCCTGCCATGCAGGTAAGTGAAGAAAAATCCATAACTGTTGAGCATGAAGGTAGAAGAGACAAGATTATATAGTGCAGAGGTTTGATTTGCTTTCCCAGAGTTCCCCTCAAGTGCCAGTGTACCCCTTCATTCACACAGGGACTTCAGCACAAAAATCCTCTGCTTTGTGTGTCAGTACGTGGACTATGCCAGGACTCACAAGAATTTTTGGGAGGCACATAACAGCAAAATGTCAGTTGATCCTTCAGCCTTTGTAGGACTGGGTAAAATGTGAACCGATTACTTAATCATTCTCTTTGCCACATTCTTTCAACTGTCAAAGTTTTTCTGAGTATGTAACATGATTTTGTGACTGATGGGGCTGTCATGAGTAGTAGAAAGAGATGCTGAACGGGAAATGTGAATGTAAAATTGACAGCAGGCTGAAAGCAGGGCATAAAACTGTGCTGTGGATTTGTTAGATGCTGTTTTAAGAAGTCACATGTATCACTGGTTTATGTTACAGCATATCCAAGACACAAGATAGCTTAGAAAGTTAGTGTTTAAATTTTTTATGGGTTTTCTTCAATCTTTGTGAACTCACATGTTCCACAAACATTTCCCATGCTTGCCCCGGGGGTCACTCCAGCAGACCCTGGGACATCATCTATGAATCCTCTGCTTTCAAATAATTTTGAAGCTACTATGATTTATCCTTATAAAGAGAAGGTCACTCCCTGAAATCATGCATTGGGCATGAGCTTCTTGGCTTTACAGAGGAGAAAGACTGCTTCTTTCATAACCTGAACCACAGCATACAGCTCTAAATTTGGATCCTGACTTCAGTTCTGCCTTTTGGACTGTTTGGAACTATGGTGGTTGCTATGGGACTGTTTCCAGAGTTAATGGAAGTGTATGAAGGACCTATTTGTCATTGGTGGTGTTAAGTTTGGTTTGTAAACTACTCTGAGGTACAGAGATTCACTAAGCCTGTTTCTTCTTCTGTGGGTGTGTGGAACAACGGAATAAAAACAGCTGCTGTTGGAAACAGTTTGAAAAGAAAGAAGAGGCTATTTCTTTTTCTGTGCCTTTCTGTCCCAAGACTAGAGCCCCAAAGGCTTGATCCTTGCAACTGGAAGTACATCTTCTAACTGGACTACAATTAATATTACAGCTGTAATTCTAGTTAACCCCAAACTCTAACAATTGCTAAATTTTGATTTATTTATCTTCTATAGAATATTTTATGCCTTGGCACTTGAGGAAATGAACCTGTAACAATCTCCTATACGCCAAATTCCTCTGTGCTTCGAGTAGTGACTTTGTCCATGTGACTCAGACTGGTCTCTCTCATGACCTTTGTAAGCTGATGTAGCTTGCAATGCTTTGCAAATTGCTGCTGGTGTTTTATTGACAAAGTGGATAAAGTTTTCACAGGTGTGCTGCTCACCAGTCAGGAGTAGTTTCAGAACCATTAAATGTCCAAAGGGATCATTAGGCAAGGAGATGCACACGTGTGCATGGAGAAGGCTGTTTTCCCCTAGTGAATATGAGAGTGTACAGATTTCATTTTTGGGCTTTTACAAAGATCCTTGGCAGAGAAAGAGCCCCTTGCATGGCCAGGTGACACTCAGCTGGGTTACCCAAAAACTTATGTATGTGTTCAATACCCCTGGCAAACCTTATGTGTGCTTATCTTTGCCAGATACTCCTCCTTTTGTTCATCAGAGGAGTGAAGGGTGCCCATCCTGAAAAATTGACTTGTTTCCAGGTTATCAAACCGTCCCTAACAAACAAAATCCTTGACCAGAAGCAAAGATAGCAATGGATGACAGACACTTTCATGTTTTCTAGGAGGGACAGAGGGGGCACTCGTTTACTGTGGTGGTTATAAACAATATATACTGTTTTTTACATTCTTCAATGAAGAATTCAAGAACAGAATGCATTTCTGAAGTCAATACTTCTGATTTTAAAATTTATACTCTAAGGAAGTATTGAGAAACCATTTTCTGATATGTCAATCTAATAGTCCTGACTTTTCCAGTTGTTTAGGTGTATTAAAAAACTAGGGATAATTTAAAGGATGCATTTAAATTTAGTAATATATTTTTCTGGTAGTATTCAAACTATTCAGTGACAGAGAATGGCTTAAGCACAGGTGGACCTTGACTACCCGTCTGAGTGTTTGTAGAGAATTTTTGAAGAAGGTATTCATCTCTGATAGTCAGAGGTAGGTGAGGTCCTTAGTCAGGAGTATCCCCTCCCAAGTATATTCACACGCCACCTTGAAATCATATGGCTTGAGTCACCACCCACCTGAATGTGCTTTGCAGGCAGACACTTCCCCAGAGCTCGTGGAGACCAAAGTAGCAGTCTGTAGGGAAAAGGGAAAAGATGACAACAGTGAAGCCAGCATGTGATGCACATACAGCAACACTAGAAATACACGTTTTGACTCACACATAATCCAGCCTCCGGGAATTTGACTGTATGGAAATTTAACCTGCTTATGTAAAAAACTGGCATTTACCAGCAAATGTCATGAATTTGTACAAGAACAGCTGAACACAGGGATGTTGGGTAAGATGCTAATACAAGCTTCAAAAGGGACTGAGATTCCTAGAACAGTGTGGATCTGGACCACATGCATGTATGTAGGAAACAGGAAGCATTGCTGCCTCTGGGAGGGTGGGACAGGAGGTGTTTTCAAGGCATGGGCTGGCTGTGGATGTGACTATTGTATTAAGACAGTGGACTCGGACTTAGAGGGATATGAAGGGTATCTGATGTATCAAAGGTGTATGAGGTGTAACTTCTGTTAACCAGTTAGGGATAATCAAAGATAAGGATGCTTTTAGTAACAGAAACTGCAGACTGAAAGCTGAGATTGCAGCTGTGCAGACCTGCAGGTATTTCTGATAGGTATATTATGGGCAGTTTGATGTGGGAGTCTGGAGCAGGAGATACAGTCTGGCACCAGTTGAGCATCTCTCCCTCATCCCACAACGTGCCAGGCAGGCACAGCTAAATGAGTTGTGGCAGAGGCAGACTGTGTGGTCTGTCACTGGTGGCAGCCCCGTTGGGCACCGGTAGCAGGGAGCTGCTGGGGGCTGGCAGCCCTGGAAAACCAGGCTGGCTGCCTCAGCTGTTGCTGAGACAGGAGGGGTGCAAGTGGTGTCTGAGCTGCTGGAAAGAGCCACCTCCTTCCCTGCCAAACATGCTGCTCCACACACCCTGGCCCCTCTCTCAGCGGCAGTTTTCCAGAACAGCAGAGCAGACAGCTGGATCATGGATTTTTTGCCTCCCTAGTACTTTGCTATCCTGGATAATGGGCTATTTTTGTGTGCCTGATGCTGGTCTTGATCTGACAGCCTGTGTCTCTGGGAGGATTTTTTCTGCACCCTCTCTTCCACTGCCACAAGGCAATCATTTGTGTGGGACTTACTTCGCTCCCTGCTTTCAGCCTTCCCTGAGATGGAAAGGGTGCAGCAGGATGAGACTGATGGGTCTCCTTGCTGGTGAATCCAGTCCTTCAATAAATTCCTAATTCCTATTTAAAGTGGGGAGGTGTGTTGGCTGATGGAAAAGTGTTAAGCTCTGATAATAAGGAAGATAACACAAGGATTTAGAAATGAAAACTGCTCAATTTGCTGATATTATACAATGCTGTTGCCCAGCCTGGAAGAGTAATGATGATTGCTTAATTAATACTAGAGACAGACTGAAATCTCCAGCTGAGTAACTCAGGGATGTTTCAAAGCAGAAAATAACAGTTATGAATACAACTTGACTGAATGGTTTGTCTACATTGGGACATCAGAGAACTGCCCTTGTCTGACTGTATGATGTGTCCCTACCACCTCCAGGAATAAAGATAACAATGTTGATGTGTCTGAGTATCCACTCAAAATATGCAGGTGGGTGATCTCAGCACACAGGGCAATGAGCCCCACTCTGAGTTACCTAGTGCTGTGTTAGTTTTGCCATCAGTTTAAATCCATCCATGGCTGGATGCCCCTTTAAATAATATCTACCTCCACATCATTCTGTTTTGGGGCTCAAGGCAGAAATTGCTGTCTTGGGTGTAGTGTGTTTGTGCTGTAGAAAGGCAGAAAATATTATAATATTTTCTTCCTTTTTATGTGTTGAAATTGTTTCAAGTGTAAAATTCCTATTTATGACTCATCTGGAAGGTTTTGCAAGCTGAATATAGGGGTGCACCTTTCATGTATATTTGATGAACCAGATAGAGCTCTTTTAAGACAAAATTTTCACTTCAAGCCCTTATTTATAACATGGCTCCTTTAATATTTCTTCTTTAAATACTGTCTGAATGTACATGCAAATGCCAATTTAGCTGTATCTTAATAGTTTCATTTTAAATTGCTTTTCTTAAAGTCTTGTGCAAACCAAAACCAAATCTGTCTCCCACTAGCAACAGTCCCTCGTTACATCCGTGCTTGCATGTTAGGCAGACTTCAGTCCACCTTACTTGGTTTTAATTGGAGTGAAATATCATCTCCAAATTCTTTCACTCTGCATGATAATGAGGCAAACCCAGCTCTGCTGGTATGCAACACAGTCCAAAATCCAGCAGCAGGCCTTACTCATCGGCAGCTGCTCTTGCTCATGTGGGTGCCAAACCCTTAAGGAGTGCCACATGCAAGAGGACCCTGACAGAGTCTCTGGGGCTCTGCACAAGCTCAGGCCTGCATTTGCATTGGGAGATATTTCTGTCTGAGTCAGGGGAATAGTAACACCCACAGACTCAGCCCTAGGCTCTGGCAGATTTAGCTCTCAGCAGATGCAGCTATGAATTCATTTAGCCTCATCAGTGCTTGAGGTGAAGGCACAGACTTGGAGCCAGTGTGAGTGTGGTGCTCTCACGTGTCCCGCTGAGCCACCCCTGCTCCAGAGGGACTGACTTCCAGCAGAAGGATGTACAGGCATGGTAACATCTTACCCTAAAGCTGTCACCGCCCTCAGCTGCCTGACTACACAAATATAAATATTTTCATTGCTCCTGGTTGGGATTGCCGTCCTTGGAAGTATTTATGATCCTGACACTTTCTATTAGGTGGTGGCAAAAGACAGTTAAGCACATGTCCCTGTCCAGAGTAAGGTACATGCCAAAGGAATTTCAACTATTTACGTGCAAGGCCAAGGTATTATTTGATTAATGCACAGAGGTGGAGACAAACAGGTGGAGCATGAGAACAGACTGACCAGAGAGTAAGACATGGACCAAAGAGGTTCGCATGAGAAGCCAGAGAAAACTAGACAATAAGTTTGGGAATACTGGCTGAAAGGATATAAAATAGCTTGACCCCACATGTTTCCAGAAATTAAACATTTTGTACTTATATTGGAAATAAGACTGAATTCTATAACCAGCCTTAACAGAATCAAACTACAACTACTCTGATTTTGAGATAGTCTTTCAGCTGAGGAAGCTAACATAATGGTTCTATTGCCATGATTTAGTGCTGGTAGCTTATTTATAGCAAGCAAAACCAAGACAGAATTATATAGTTCATTTACCCATTTTGTCTTGCACATATGTTACAGAGAACCTGTTTTAGAAACACTTCAGAGACTAAAAATAAGTACATTGGACCCATATAATAAATCCTCCAAACCATGTGCTTTAGAAACCCTGAGACCAAGTAAATAAGAATGGAGAGAAACCAGTATATTTAAAATGGCTAAAAATGACTCAAATGTTCTCATTAGATCTAAAAATGTTTCTGGAATTAAATCCAGCATTGTGGGTAGTTTTATGCATACAGGTAAGCTATGTGTCTACAGGACCACCAAATAAGTGTGTTCTACAAATGTTATAACATATGACAGAAGAGGATACATGCCTTCATACAATTCCCTCTTCATGAAACACTACCTTGTGTAAATTAGCTAATATATATCAATATATACTTAATAAATAACACTAAAAAGCTGCATATTTTTCTGCTACAGCATGGTTTATTTTTCTTACTGTTTACTGATTCTTTATGATTCAAGAACAATTACCGAAAAAGATGTGCTTTCTTTTATGTCACTACTAATTGTCATCCCTGCTCAATCCATGCAACTCAGCGAGTGGTCCAGCTCTATCCCATTGAATTCCATGCTTCATTCCCTGGGTCTCATGTACTACATGTAGCCATGGGCAATAGCTAAGGTGTTAAAGAATTTTGCCTCTGGAGCTATATTACATATGCACATATATGTACATATATAAACACTCCAGAAGGAGTCAACCTCATTTTTAAATAATACAGAAAAGCACAAGTGGAAATCTACAAATTCTTCTGCTTTTAACTATAAAACTAATAAACCAAATATCTGACCTTATTTCTATTCCTTTCCTTAAACTATTACACATGCAATGGTGAAAATGCTTGAAGATTTTGAGAGAGTCCTGAGAAGCAAAACATACAAAACTCATCCTTATTCTTCTGACCTTGCTGACATCTCTCTACTAACAAGAACTCCTGCCTCCAGAGGAAGCCCTCTTTCCTTCTTCGTGCTGTTTATGAAATATTATTGCCATTGATGCCATCCCATTCCTTATTTCTGCTGAGAAGATACTAGTGAAATTGTTGTAAGTAGCTGTGATTGAAAACTCATGAGGTTTTCCAGGCTTATCTCTGGAAGGTAAGTTAATAATTAAAAACAAAATCATTGCATCTCCTAGACTGAGGGGAGTGCACAATTATCAGCTCATGGCTTAGGGGCAAATCACAGGATGTAGCCTCAAAGCGGGAGATTCCCATGTGCTCTGCAAGTATGCACACAGGAAAGCTCTCAGCAGTCTGCCTGATTATCTCTTCTGTTTTGCAGGATTGCATGTGGGAGTTGCTAGTCCTTGTTCCTTTTTGCTTGTTCTGTTTGGGCTGTTTGAACCCTTCTAGCCACAGAATGTGTATGCAATGCATAACTGACATTAAAAAAACTTACAGGACTAAGGTATAGAAGCTTTAGTCTCTGATGAAATGATTTAGTCAAAAACATAGTATGAGAAATAATATCCAGGGTGTAATGCCTTGCTGAAAGCAGAGAGGTTTGGAAAAGGAGGATTAACAGATGTCTTGGTTGAAGCTTTTCAAGACAGACTCATTAGTAAGCAGACAGGCCAAGTGTCTCTTGGGTAGACAAGACTTGCGCTGCTCTTTGGGGAAAAATATAATGATGCCCACTTCTATTTCTAGATTTGCTGGTTGTATATTAGACACTTGTTATGGAAGAAATGAGCATGGGTGGTTGTTCGAACTGCAGAGAGGTAAGAATTAATAGGGTTTTTCATTTGAAAGCTTCCATATAGATGCAGGGAAAGAGAAGGCTAATTTTATTGATCAAGAAATAGGAGAGTTCTCACTTTTTCCTCTCTCAGTGTTTATTGGGTGTAGGGTCTAAGGAGTGCCTGTTTGGTGAATCTGCTTGCAAATGTGTAGCTGCAAGGGAGCCAGAAGTCACAAAGACATCAGAATCCTGTTAGGCCGGTTACTGCTAGTTTGAACAGCCAGGCAGGTTTGGAGTGCTGCTATGCCATGCTATCCTTGTCAACTGCACCAAGCTAATTTCAGCTGATTTCAAGCATGACATAAGCTGATTCTGTTCTTACAGCCTGTTACTCTGACTGCATGTGCCTTCAGTAACTCAGGAAAAGCACTCAATACACAACTCTGGAAACTTATTAGCAAACAGCATTAACCAATGCAAACTACCCCTTCAGAATGGCTGTTTTTAGACCCTGGTGAGAAGAGAAGCTTGCTGGACTGCTGCTCCCAATGCAGAGCAGCCTCTTCTCTCCCGGTACTGAGGGACTAGCCCAGGGCTTAGGCAATCAACCCCAAGCCTTCCCCGCTTGCCTCTAATTTGCCAGTTGCAGCACTAGCCAGCATGGCACTATAGAAAATGAGGGACATGTGCAGTGCTCTGGCTGCTTATATATCCACAGGGAGTCTCCATCTTCTTGTCAAACTGGTGCCATAGTGTCTGTAACGGCGATTCTGTAGCTCACTTTACCCAAGCACTGGAAAAACTTTCCCTTCTGGATCTTTCCTTCTAACACAGTTTTTACCCTCCTCTTCACCCCCAGTTTTTAAGCACAGAAACAGGAATGCTGGGATGAGGGTAGTTAATCTCATGGCTGTGGCATGGGATTGGGTTTTGGGAGAGTAGATGTAGTATCTTAGCGCTACTGCAGTTCCCTGGGCAATCTTGAGCATGTCAGTCTTAGCTGCCCATCTCTGAGTGTTAGTTCCCCCATCTTTGGACTGGGTGCAGTATATTATAGTTTTGAATACTCCTGCATTTTTCTATAAACTTTTTTCTTCTGAGTTACTTCAGCAGGAGCTCAATGTAGGTGCAAGAGCATGACATGACAAAACCTGATGTGTTCAAAAGAACTCTGGAACATACTGTAATTGAAGGAAAAAATGAACTAGTTTGAATATTCTCTTGCTTTTGGTTATTTTTCATTTGATGTTTTCTACGTTTCAGTCCCCAAGTGAAAAGCAAGCATCTTGTTTAGATTTCTAGCTCCTCAGTGGTCCTGTTGTACTTTTAAGTTTTATTTGAGCTGACTGCAACTGGTCCTAAAAAGGGTTCTTGTTTTAGGCATTGCTCCCTCTTGGAACAGTGAAGTCCAAGTTTAGCAGATTGAGTAACCTGCTTGACCTGCTTTTTCATAGACATCTGTTTCCAATATGATTTCACATAGGAAAGAGAAGGCAAGAGGGAGATGAGACTTCCAGATTGTTTTAGGCTTTACTGAGTCTTGTCAGTTTTCCTTATTTTAGATATGATGGGGCAGTTTCCATGGGGTGCTGCTTGGAAACATGAATTATTTCCTCCCATAACTATTGGGGGGAAAATGATAATTGCCTATAGAAATCATAAAACAAGCTAGTTTAAAAAGGAAAATCTGAGTGAAATCCCCAGGCACTGGCCACATACTCAGGGACAGATGGGGTAATTATATTGTTAAAGCATTTTACATTGTCTTGCAAATGTCCTCACCAAAATATAGCAGCGTGGGACAATTGGCTCTTTGGGTTCTTCTCCTCTGGCAGTTACTGTGGTATTACACACAGTATTGTATGATATGTAAAATACTCCTATATTTACAGTTCTTCTGAAAGTAGATTTGAGCTAACAATACCAATTTGAATCTGTAGAAAATCAGCCCTGAATAAAATTCCTGTCTGTCTCTTAAAATGTATACCAGCCAATTAGTACTTCTTGCAGGTTCAGCACAATATTCTAAATAGCTTTCATTATTTTGGTGCAATTTCCTACTTTCAACTAGGTCTGGAAGTGACAGCTCCACTATAATGGTCCAATATATTGATAGTTTAAGATCAGAAGAGCTAGTTTGTTCTTACGAAATTTGAGTCCTTGTTTACTTTGAGCATTTTAAAACATACATGAATGCTGGGACAGAGTTCACAGCTACACTGGATTCACAGCAATTGGCCTCCTGAGAGTGAAAGGGAAAATTGGCTCAGGGGAAGGATCAGCCTGGAGGCAAGAGGAAAACAGGCTGTTTTTCATATTTCCTGTCTTTATTTATATATATATATTTAAAGCAAGATCACACATAAACGTTTGACAGGAAAAATCACTACTTGTGCTGCCATGGAAAAAGACACACACCTTAGTTGGTTTGGGAATGTTTGCAGTTCAGCTGGTCACATTATGCCATTCTATGCAGTCTGGGTCTCCCCTCTCACTAGGCTCCCTCCTGTGGGTAGTGGGTTTTATGCCTACCAGGTTGTGCCAGTGGTGTCTCTCCTCTCTGTCAGCCAGTATTTAAACAGTGTCACAACTGTGCTCTCTCTGGCTTGCATAGGACTTATTCAGTGTGACTTTGCTTGTAGAGCAAAGTCAGTTCTTTCTTGGGCACTGGATTTGTGCCTTTGATTGTGGCCTGAGGTTTCTTCCTCAGGCAGTTCCTCTTCCAGCATCCCCCCAGAATAGGATTTTACTCACCTGACACTCAGGGGCTGAGTCAGTCTCTCCTTTGCCATCAGGTTGAATTATATCCAAAAAGTCTGAATTAAACTCCCCCAAATTGTTAGTGATTTGCAATTCAATTGTGAATCCAGAGGCAGGTATGTCCTACAGAGGTTCGCTGTCCTTCAGTCCTTGTACGTTCCTGTCAGTTTTGCTTGAGAGTAAAGCGTCCCTCAGATTTTGTTTGCTCAGTTTCCAGAGTCACAGCAAACACAGTTTAAAGGAACAGCTTTCTCTTTACCCAGATAAGTTAGTACAAACATGCCCTGAACGTCCTTTGCACTCCTTGTGCCAAGGGTAATGACAGGGGATTGTTAAACCTCCCGAATAAATCTTTAACAACTGGGTGAAACTTCAGTCCAAATCTGCAAACTCAAGTGGAAATAGTAAATAGTATTTGCTTCCATTTTTAAGGCCCACTGGCTGAGGAACTGCTCTTGTTTTACATTATTTACAGCCATTTGAAATGAAAAGACCTGCATGTTTATGACTATTTTTAGATTGCCATTTCTTCATTTCATGTGTGGTCACATACCTGGGCACTGGGGTGTATATAGCAGAGCCAGCCTGATTTTATTTTAAGGCTTTTTGGATCTGTTCAAATGCCTGTGATAATTCTCCTTCTTGGAATAATTTGTTCTTACTAGGCTACTTGCTTGCTATGATTTGAATGTCCCTTTTCTGGGGGCAACTTAGGCCCAGCACTTCAAAGGAAGACAAATAATAGTGATTGCTTAGATCAGTGCTGTACCTGGGAGAGAATTTTCCCCTCATTCCCCTTATCCTTGGATAACTCACTTTGTATTTTTAAGACTGCATTTGGGTTAAGTGTTAGAAAAAGCATCACATAGCCTGCTGAATTTGATGCTAATATTTTCTTTGGTTTTTATTTTCTTTTTGAAGTTTACTGAACTTGCTAAGTGTCTTGTTCATTTCAAAATATTTTAATTGATTACAACATTACTCTTTTTAAAATGCAGCTGTATGCCCAGCCTACTTCATGGAAGATGTTGAGTTAAGCTTGGGTTAATCTGAGCTCAGACATCATAGATTCATGGTCACCTGTGTCAATGTCCCTTTATACCAGCTGAAGGATTGGCCTGGGCACAGAGGGCTGCCACCAATTAATCCTGTAATGATTAATCAAGGTTACCATCAGGCTTGTGCATTCCTGGTCTGAGAGCTGGCAGGACTCAGGAATGAGGGAATTTGGAGAACTCCTCTCTGTGTTGCAAGAGTTGCCCAGGGTGAATCTTGCTAACCCTGTGCTTCAGACTTGCTTATCTGAATGGCCAAGCACTGCTGAGTACATGAAGCAAGGAACTACAGTTTTATTGCATTTTCTAGTCATCAGATTGCTGCAGTGACTCCTTCTCAGTGGTTTGTTTTTTTTTTTTCTGAAGGCTAAATAAATCCTGCTTCTACAATCTTCTTTTTATATTCAAACCTCACCACCTCTCTTCCTTTGCTTCCCATAGATTTTGCCATTCATTTTGTTAACAAAAATACAGTGTATTTTCTTTTTTGTTTCAAATGGGCAAAGTAAATGGAGAAATGGTGTAATGTGTATAATAGGAAGGCTGTTTATTGGGTGTTGTCTCTCATAGGGTGAGGAACCTTCCCTGTGACAAACCCATGACTCATCTTGGAGTGCCAGAAGGCTTACAGGTCTGCTATGGGGTAATGCTGTTCCCCTTGTGAGTTAGGGGAATATATTTTTTTATTTTATTCCATTTTTTCCACAAGGTGAGGAAATAAATTGTATTTACTGTGAGAGAGGCACCAGCAGCAGGATTCTGAGCTTACTCCTCCTGATGGAAATCAAAAATAATGTAAGTGGAGTCAGTGGAGTGTGAAAGAGTACAAACCCAAGGAGTGCCTGCTCCTCATGCCTGTTGCATCTACAATTGATAAGGACAGTGAGGTGCTGGTCTCAAATGTGCTCAGAGGCTCTTTTCCCTTACTAGAATTGGCATTAAAAGAAAAAAAAAAACAGTGGATGTTTTCTCATTCTGTGGACCCTGTTCCCCAAAGAGCTCCACCATTAGCATTTGCTTGTCATAATCATAATTATTATAACTTTGGCTTTTTTTTGCTTATCATTTTTTTCCTTCATGGACAGAACAGACTTTTAGTCAAAGCTCAGGTCTGTAGGATTTATCTTCTGCACCAAAGATACCATGTTCCCCAATGCCTGGAAATCAGCACATCATGTTTTAACTTAAAATTTGCAGTGCTATGTAATTGCTGCTTCACATGATCTGACCCCACAGACCTCTTGATTTGAACTACAGCTGCCTGACAACAGCGGCTAGACTGTACAGCATAGAAAAAACACTGAATTACCCGAGCCAGCCTTGCTTTTCTAATGATGTTGGGAATCAATGGAATGAGGTTTGAGCATTTTGCAAGGAAATCTACATTGACAATTTTTAATGGACTGCATGTCACTCATTAGATGTGCCATTTCTTGTTTTCCTGCTAATTTCTTTTCACATACGCTCATGAGCATTAGTTTCTGAATTCTTTGCCTCAGCCTCCATTTGTCTTTCGTAAGAGGTAGCACCCAAGACTGAACATGGTCTTCCAAATTCAAATGCTCCATTGTTCAGGATTCTGTCATTATATTATCTTCTGCATTATTTTTACATACTCTTATTCATGCACCCACACATCCCATTTGCATTTTTCAACCTTTTTAAAAACGTTTTCATTACAACAATCAGATATAAGGGCAATGAAGTAAATGTGGAACAATAGAAGTGAAGATTTTGATCCCCCTCAGACCTTAACCTGTTTTAAACTTCAGTGGTGACACTGATCCTGATTTATACTGAAAGGAAAGAGGGAGGATGAGGCTGTGCATATCTACAGTGGGACATCCATTTTTGATAGTTAATAAGGAACATTTTTGTAAAATAGTTTCAGAACACAACACATTGTTTGGGAAAGGCACTTTTCCTTCTGTCAGAAGGGAGGAGTTTTGCAAATAGAGGTCTGTGCTGTGGGCTGGAGGCTGAAGAGCAGTGCTGGAGCCTGGATGCTGGCAGTGGTGTTGGGGGCTGCAGGGAAGCAGTGCAGGGTGCCCACATGTTGATTGTGGGACTATCCTGCACAGGGATTCACTAATTTTAACCTCATAGCAGGACTAAACAGTACATCCTTCATTTTAGGAGTAGATTTAGCAGTTCTAGACTGTTAGCTTCTGCATAGCCATGTCTGATACTGACTGGTCCTGGGGAGTGGGTCAAAGGTGGGTGTGAAAAATGAGGTTCACTCTCCTGGTAAAATGTAAAAGTTTAATAAAGGACAATAGGAGACTTGGAGACACCCCTTTACAAACCTTTTCTATTGCATCAGCCTACTGCATATTCATAAAAAATTAGGCATATTTACACTTTCCTTTAAACTAGCTTACATGTTCCAAGAGCTGTTAAGCATGGCTCCTTCTCAGATCCGCCTTTTTAGAGCATGCATATCTTTGGATCTGGTTTTAGTTCGTTCTCAGTATCACTTCCACCCTGGGTTTTGGTCCACACTTGTCATGGATGGTAGGTGCTGATAGTAGCAGGGTCTTCATCATATGTTCATTGGATGTTATCTCAACCAAGCAGGCAGTTCAACTGTCATAAGCACAACTATATCAGCTATTTCACTACTATGTCTAAGTTTGGTTAATAGCAGAAATAAAAACTATATATTTTATAGCAAAGTTACTTTAACATTATACAAATAATATCCATTTTAATATTTGCAAAAAGCTAATATAATATGTATTTATAACAGTGGGGCACCCCAGCTGGCTACAGGCGAATGTGTGGAATCTTACTTAGAGAGAAAGAGATGATAAGAGGAGGTGGCCAGAGGCAGAGCTACTCTGCCATATGCATGCTGCCACCACAGCCCATGGAACCATTGCTACACACCAAGCCACACTTGGGATTTCCGCTCAGAAGAGATGGACAACCAGTTTTAAACTGCATCTGGGAAAGGTGATTTCTGTTAAACAAATGAGTACTTATGGGTTGTCTGTCTGCAGAAACCAAGTGTGTGACTCAGAAAATCACTGAGTAACACTGCTGCTAGCCAGGGAGAAGAAAAAAGGTGAAGAAATACATAAAGCAATCATTCATGTCTAGCTTTCGAAAAGGCAGATTGCACCTTAGCAGCCTCTTCAATGGCTTTCTTCTTCCAATTATTGCTTCTGCTTTACTTGACTTTGGATTTTCTCCAGGAGCCACTGTTAAAAGTTAGTATCTGGTGGATATCAATGACATTGTCTCTGGAGGGACTTTTCCTCACACTGTCGTTTGATTCCAGGTAACGTAGTGAGAAACAAATGCCTTTGGTCTTCTCTTGTGTGTCCCAATTAAGGCTGTATTTTACTTGCCCAGTTAGGCAACGTTCGTTAACACGGGGTGTGGTTTTACAATGCAGCTAATTAGATGCAATAAGTGCTTGTCTAGGTGGTGAGTTTGCTCCTCCTGTCAGCAGCTTCATGCTCCTGCTCCAACTGCAGATTCTGCTGCTTGATGGACTCTTGCTGACGCAGTCCAAGACAATGACCCAGCAGAAACTGTTCACTTTTTTCCCCTGGATTAATTTTCTGACAGTCTGATATCCTCTGATGACTTGCCAAGGTAAGATGAGCATTGCTGCTGGCACAGGAAAGGATACAGGGTTGCTCAAGAGAAACAGAACAATACAGAAACATTGTCTTAATTTAGTTGGTCAGCTGATCGGTTGTAAATCCACACCTTTGCAGCTTCCTATTTGGCTTGCATATATCATCGCAACTACCATCAAATGAGCAGACTTTTCTTACTCTTTTTCCATGACTAGCAAGATCTGTTCACAGGATTGTTATTCTTTCAGAACCTTCAAAGACAAGAAGTGTTAATGGCAGCAATGGAAACTCAGTAGAGAAGAGGGGAAAGCAAGGGATGCAGCAAGAAATGGGATCCTGCTGTCACCTCTGAAAGCAGTAGCAAAATGTAGTTTTGAAATTATTTGCTTGTCTACTTGCAGCAGCTGCAGGTGCTGCCTCTCAGCCAGCCAGGGCACAGCTTGGAGAAGGGGTGCTGCCGTCTCTTTGTTCCTCAGGTGTGACCTTAGGCTTGTACTCTCCTCCCTGCTGCCCTGCTTGGTCCCCCCCAGTAGCTTCTTGTCTGCAGCTGCTAGGATAGTTTGGCCTCAGAACACTTCCACAGAGGCTCTGGGAGCTGCACCTGAATGTACCAGCATGTCATTCCTGCATTCCTGCCTGGGCACTCCTGAGTTAACCCCCATTTCTTATCCAGAAAGAACATGTTGATGGATGGGAAGTGTGTGGAGCCAGAATGTTAGATTATCACAGCACCATCACGTGTTGGTTATAACAGTTTTGTAGGTTCTTTAGGCAAACTTTCCCAGAGCTCAGCACTCAGAGAAAGCACTTGGAGTCTGCATGCTGCAACCAGAGAAACTTTGCCTTCCTTAGCAACAGCAGAGTAGAGGACCAAGAAACAAGACAGCATGCTGAACTGTGTAAGATGAACAGCTGTGCCACAGTGTGCCAACCCATGCAGGTAGAAATATGCTGCCTAATTACTATAATAATGTACAAGTCTTTCCCTATTGTTTGTCTGGCTCACATGGAACCACCCCTTATATGCAAAACAGGTTTGCTATTTAAATGTAAGCTTGTGTTTATATGCCACTTGATAGCTTTTCCTGGTGATCCAAGGCAGCTGGCATTGCTGTCAACATAAATAATTTTGCAGGTTGGAGATTAGTTGGTAAAAGTGTGGTGAGCCTCCCTTTTGTCTAATCCAATAGTGCTTTTTGGCTCTGGTTTTTCCCTTTTGACGTGACTTCCAGAAGACACAGAGTAAGAAAAGGTATTTATTCTTTTTTCTTTTTCTCTTTTTCTAACTATGGACATTGCTAGGAACTAAAAAAGGTAAATACAACATTTTGTAGGTTCAAGTAGGAATGCAGTTTTTGTATTCCTCAACCAAATATATTTTAAGAAAAATACTGCAGCTTCACATAATTCTTCTACCCTGCTAAGAAAACCTTCACTTTAAGGCACAGGAGCTACTGCCAAGCTGAGCCACAACAGTTTGAAAGCAGACCCTGATTGTTTAGGAAAGCATGTGCTGTGGAGAAGGAAAATCCCCTTGTAAATGTGATATATGAAGTTTTTACCACAAAAGAAACTTTCTGTTTCTAGTGTGGTTAAAATGTTTAGTTCAGTTAGCTGCTGGATTAAAGTAATTCCAGTTTTATTTTGAATTCTGAATGTTTTAGTTTGTTCAAATTTATTGTTTGACAGTTTCTGCTGATAACACCTTTCTGACGTTACATTGAGGGTTATGGTTAAATAAATGTGTGTTGCCTGGCTTGTTAAGAAATTCCATAGCATAGATTTAGTGTAAGGTCAGGTCTAAGGGCATAAGCAGGCTGGTGATGGAGCACTCTGATGCTGGGCTATGGCAGAAACAAGTACGACATGACAAGTCATGCTGCTTAGGAGGGAGGAAAACTTCCATGCAGGAGTGCACTGTGTAGCAATTTTTCTAGAAGAAAACTGGATCTTCTGTTTCCTAGCCCTATACAACTGGAACACTGACTACTTCCGGGACCCCTCTATGCAATATCCCAATGGAAATGTCTTATTTCCCTTTAAGTCAGACAAGGAGAGTGTTTTGATGTAATGCTTGGTTGACTTTATACATTTGGAAAACACTGTAAGTCCAGGTCTGATGTTGAGCAGAGAATGACCAGTCCTGGGTTATTGTGCTTGCCTTGAAAGCAGAATTTTAATTGAGTTTTGCACTTGACTCTCTCTGGGTTTTTAATAGTGTTTTTTCTCCCAGACTCTCCTTTGATGGGTTGAATAGTTCTTTAGGGACCTATCTGAAATCATTCAAGAACAAGCTACCTGCTATACAGAGTGTAGAGCTCTCTGACGAGAACCAAGGGATCGAGTTCAGCATATTACTTCATTTCTGTTGGTTTGTTTTAAAGACATGCTGTCATTTCAGCTTGTTTCTGATCATGTTCACAACAGGTTTTTACAGAAGCTGAGGCCAGTGGAAATGTTATGCTTTTTACTCACTTTTCTTGGAGAGGATTAAAGCAAATAAACATGCAGTGGCTCATCCTACTCCATGTGAGCTGCCTTGAGGGGCAGAACTGGAAGGAACAAGTACCCTCTTCTGGTGTCTGCCAGTACCTTTTCCTTACTGCCACTTGGGCTCCTTCCAGGCATTAAATCCACCACAGATTCACTTGTTGACAACTCTTATTTCTTTTGACTCTTCTGGTGTGCTGGAAACAGTCTCTGCTTTGGAAATCATTACAGCTGGGTAACTTGCAAATGATGAGTAATGGCTTCCTCCAGTTTAACTCCCCCTTCTCTTACTGTTTCCAGTGGCTCATCTTTCCCTGTCTGCCCAGTGCTTCCCAGAGGTGAGGTACTGGATTGCAGTGCAGCAGCTTCCGTCGTGCTTTGGAGGGGAATTGCAGGAAAACATCAGCCTCAGTGAACAAGACACTTTGCAAGGAAAAGCCTGGAAAACAAATGAAAGACTCCAGTAAATACCAAAACACAATAGGGGATATTGGCTTAATGGCTACGTTATGAATTTCCCTTCTCCTCACTAGCACCTTTGTCATCCAGAAAGAGGGTACCAGCTATGTTCTTTTCTCTTAGGAAAAGAGTTGCTACATCCAGTTCCCCTTTCTTACTCCTATAGTTCACAAAAGTAACTAACTCTTCTCTCCGAGCTTGTTAAGTTTATACAGGTCTGAGCAATTTTTGTCTCTGTGTGTACAGCTCTCCAGTCTCTTGCTTCTGTTTCAGGCTTTTGTATTCTTTTGTATTCTTTTTTTTTTCCAATATAGCTCTTACTATTTCAAAAGGTATTGCTGTGAACTTTGTGTTGCCCATGTCCTTGGGGTATGCTGGTTGCAACACTGTTTTCTTCCTTGCAGACCAGCCAGTGCTATTTCAGTAGGGTTTAGGAATGGAATAGCATCATGGACACATGCATCCCCTGGCAATGTAGCCTTGGAAGGACTAGCATATGAGATTTGAATTCCCACAGTTCTGGAGTATGAGCATCGGAACACTTAAAAAGGTTGTTCAGTCAATATTTACCAATTTTACTTCTTTTTGATTCAGAAGAGTCTAGTTAGTAGGCATGCCTTTGAATACAGGTTGGAGTCAAAAGAAAAATCATTTCCCTTCTTTTGGTTGGACAAGTAATTAAAGCAGCACTATTTTCTTTATTTTAATACATATATATATTATGAATTTAAAGCTTATTTAAATATACTCCAATTTTGCTCCTGTGTGGAACTCAAACTGTTTTGACTCAATCTCTGCATGAGAATCCACAAGAGAGAATGTAGAAAAAGCTGAATACTGACTTGATGTGTTTAAAAAAGGATAGAAAAGTTTCTTGGCAGATGGATGCATAGCATCTATGCTATTATTATGGCTATTATTACAGCCATAATACCCACACTGTGTGTAGGGAGTGTGTGTACAAGTGTATATGCACACACACACACTCACACGTATCTCTGTTTACTATCTGCATAGATAGAAATTCCACTTGATTCTAGTACTTTCCTTGATTATAGCTGTTATGTCCAGGAAGCTCAGGCTTGTTTCTATGGAGCTATTCCCAGTTCAGCTATTTCCTCAGTCCCCATTTGGCAGTAAGTGGAAGATGTTATGACACTCACAGTGAGTGTGTCACAGAGGGGCTGAGAGTGTGGGCAGAGCTGTGTGCAGGTGACAGGCTCACACGGGAGGGACTCACATACAGCAGGCTGCAGCACAGCCTCCCGTGGCACTGGTCTGTTGGCTTTCCATCGAGGGCTTCACAGGCCAGCCCAGATCTCTCTCTCTCTCCCCGCTTCTTCTTCTCCTTTATGTTTTCCTTCCTTCTCATTCCCTGTTGCCCTGCTCTGAAGCAGGACTGCAAGATCAGGATGGCATCATGAGAAAGAATGCTAGTGCTATGCTGCACTAGACAGGCTGACTAATCTCCCTTTAAATAATCTCCCTTTAAATAGTCTGGCAGCACATTGGTGAGTTTCTGTTTCAGGAGCCATAAATAGCCAGATCCATGCTGGTAAGTAGTGAACAACACAGTTATTTGTTCTAGGAAGGTCTTCCTATTTCCTTTATGTTATTGCATGGATAGCGGTGATCCAGTTATGGTAACACTCTGTATGGTGGTGGTGCTGCTGCCTTTCCTCACTCTGCTGTATCTTCTGTGACAGTGAGGAGGGAGCAGCTGCTTCTGGGAGACAGACTTCCCTGTCCAGTGCCTTTGGATCAGAGTGGCAGTAGAGCTGCAGCTTGCTATGGACTGTACAGCTCACTTTAGCTAGAGAAGTGCAGTTAAGACCCTTCTGAGTTCAAAAATCTCACTGATATTTATAGCATTTTGAAGGTGAAAACAAGGAATATTTGAACATTTGCTGCCTAGCTATGGATCTGGATAGTGTGGAATATATGGTCCTGTGAGCTAACTAGCCTTGTTCTTCAGACTTGCCTGAAGGATAAACTCAGTTTATCTGTGTTTTCCTAACTCAGAAATAAACACTGTAAAAAAATAAAATATTGACCAAGTCTATGTTAGTTAGGCTGGCTAATGTAATCTTCTTGAAGATGGAAGAGTGCAAACTATTCTCCAGGTAGGTCCAAGCACTCCGTATCTGTATCTGCTCCTGAATTATCAAGGCAGCCTTCAGGAACATCAGGAGCTCATCTGTGTCCAGTAGCTGCTATAGCAGTTTCCAAGATTTAGGTAAATAGGAGAATCCTTAACAAAGAGGGCAGCAAGTCTTGCCTCAGCGAGGTAGGAGGCATTTGAATTTCTTACTCATAGTGTATTGTCATCTTCTTCCTGCCGTCCTACCCACTCAATGCGTCAGAGATCTAAGGCTTGATTTTTTAATATTTATTTTTCTCTTTTTCTTCCCCTCCTTCTCTGGTGAGCAGGGAATATCCAAGCCTTCAGTTTCTGGTGCATCATGTGAGAATTTTTTTTGCCTTTTTTTTCCCCATCTGCTGAGACATAATTCCCTCAATCTACTGGCTTTTTTACTGGGGTGGGTTGGCTCGCTGGTGCAAGAGGACAGAGGGCTGAGTAGGTCTGAGGAGGGTAAGAGAGCACATGTGGGGGCATAGCACAGACCAGTTACACAGCTTCCTTAAATCATCCCTCGTGTTTGCTTTCCTTCATAACATTCCTTTTAAATCATTGTAAAGAGGACAAGGTTTCTGCCTGGTCAGAGGTTCCATCCCAAGTGATGTGACACCATTCAGAATGTACTTTGATCTGATGGAAGGAGGGATGTTCTTTTGCATTCCTTATTCATGCTTGATGCTTGCCATTCTCAAATTGGAGCACACCTGGGGCCTGGGAATGCCTCAGTGTGTCAGGATTTTAAGCTTATATTTGGCAAAACAGAAGTTCTGTGCCAAGTTTTGGATATAACATGTACAGAGAAATTAATGGTCTTCTGAGGGAAACTACTACAATGTCTTATTATCTACAGTCTTCTGAATTAAAGAGTAAAAAAAAACAACAAAAACCAGCCTGTGCATTTAATTAAAAAGACAGAACAAAGCACAGCTTTTTCATTAACTCTATTGACCAACCAGGCTGTTCCTGGGGTAAGTTTGGCCTGAGTTCCAGCTACTATGCTATGCATAGTTCTTTTTGGAAAAGCAGAAGGAAAAGACAAAGCTGAAAGTAGCAGAAAGTATGTTTCAATGCAGAACAGGTCCCACTGAGAGAGAGCAAAAAGCAGTGGAATCTGCCCCATTACACTTCACTGGGTTAAAATGCAGTGTGCTTTGTTCTTTTCCCTCTAGCACAATGGCTGCGTTCCCTGTCTTGGAGCAGGAAACGTTATTCCGGAATGGGAGCTGGAGCTATCGAATCCCAGCCCTGCTGTACCTGCCGCGGTTCAGCATGATCCTGGCCTTTGCTGAGGAGCGAGAGGACCTGGTGGATGAACATGCCAAGCTCATAGCCATGCGCAGAGGCGTGTATGACCCAGCCACACAGCACGTTCAGGTACCAGTGCAAGGAGAAAGTGGGGAACATTGCCCCCTGTTCTGCCCACCTGCCCCCACTTGAATGTATTTGCCCTCTTGCTGTAGGGCAGCTTCTCCTCACCAGGTACAGGAGTCAAATCTTCCCATTAATAATGTATGTTTTGTTACAACTACTGGGATTCAACCCTATGGGCAGCTGTTGGGGGAACTAAAGTGGACTAGATATTCTAGGGGTGGCTTTGACCCATCATTGCAGAGCTAGGGATGCAGATACAGAAATAGGACAAAAGTCCTGTTGTAGAAGGAAAAATGTGATGAAGAGGCAGAAATGCCTCAAAGAAAAATTGCCATAATGATGGGGAAGAGTAAATTAGCGATCAGTGACTATTCTTTTTTTTTTGTTTTTTGGCTCATCATTTTAGGACTAATTTCTGGTTTAAAAAAACATTGGGAATAGCTAGTCTCCCCATGCAAAAAAAGTGTCTGGTTTGCTGGTACCAGTGAATTGGCTACCTTATTAACCTACCAGTTATTATTAACAGTTATGCTGCCAAATAGCTGGGGGTGGTAGAAACTCTATTTATAATAATTTTTTGCATATGCAAAGGCATTAATGTCTTGGGGAAAAAAAAGTAATTATATTTTTCTATTCCAAACCTTTGTTGGTTGTCTTAGATTATAGGCTCTTAAGAGCTGGAGTCTGCCTAGCAGAAGCAGCCTCTGAGCCCACCTGCAGTGTCATACCATTCAGGTAACATCTTGTGTAACTCCCTGTAAGTCAGTTAGTGAGGTTCAGTTGGTCATAAACTTAGTAATTTGTGTTCACGTGCTAGAGTTTCTTAAAATGGAAATATTAGATTTTCAATAAAAGTTAATATTAGTTGCATAAAAAAAGATAAGATAGGAATAAAAAGGCTAATCAGCAAATCAGCGCACAAAAGCTAATTTATATAATCTTACTGGAAACTACTGCTTTGCTTACCAAGCAAATAACACTATGTAGTCATAGTTTTCTAATTGCAGTGCTAGTGCTAGAAACATGATTGTGTTATGTACTATTCATTTGAAGAAAACAGGGCTTGCTGAGTAGTTATACCAGCTCTGTGACCTATTTTCTGAGTCAGACAGCTCAGGGTCCAAATCTCTACACCAGAGCCACACAATCAGCCCTAGCAAGGTGCCCATTCACATACATTCACATCCAAGTGGAGGAACAGCAGCCCAAATGAAAAGGGGTTTGTCATCATCGAGAATGCTTGGAAAGGGCTTGGTTTTCTCTGTGACTTCCTAGAAAACATTAACATGGCATAGTGTCTGTACTAGCACACTTTGATCACTGGGCATGTCTATGTGCCATATATATTTTTGTGAGGATTTCTGAGAATTCAGCTGCTGTAGCTTTTTTAAGGCTGTCATCAGCCACCAGCTGCATCAAAATATGGAGTTGTCAGTTCCTCAGGGAGTAATAATTGAAAGGGACATAACCCACCTGCTTGGTGAAGTGTATGTGCTTTGTGCCATCTAAATGATTTTCAGTAGCCTTTGAGATGCCAGATTGTCTTCCCATTTCTTCTTTTATCCATTACCCTGTTTCTGTTCTTCCCATGCTCTTCTGAGCTTTTATCCAGACATCCTTGCACTATAACATGGGTCTCTTTGTAACAGTGTGTTCCATTCTTGTCTCCCTTCCCATGGGCCCTGGCAGTGGAAAATGATGGAGACTCTTGTCAGTGCACAGCTGGAAGGCCACCGATCTATGAACCCCTGCCCGGTATATGATGAGGTCTCAGAGAAACTCATCTTGTTCTTCATAGCTGTCCCAGGCAAGATCTCTGAGCAGCATCAGCTGAGGACAAAGATCAACCTGGTACGTCTCTGCTATGTCACTAGCATGGACCAAGGGCGCACCTGGAGCACTGCCCAGGATGTCACCGACAGGACCATTAGGAATGAGTACAAGAACTGGGCCACATTTGCGGTGGGGCCGGGTCATGGTTTACAATTGCTCAATGAGGCCCGGAGCCTTGTGATTCCTGCCTATGCCTATCGTATCTTGGACCCCAAGAAACACCCCACCCCTCATGCCTTCTGCTTCATCAGCTCTGACCATGGGACAACATGGGAGAAGGGGAACTTTGTGGGGGAGGAGAGCGCGGTGGAGTGCCAGGTAGCAGAGGTGCATACCTGTGGCAGAAAGGTCCTTTACTGCAATGCAAGGAGCAACAGAGGAGCCAGGATCCAGGCTGTCAGCTACAACCATGGGCTGGACTTCAAGGAAGGCCAGCGGGTTGAAATGCTAGTAGAACCTCCCTCTGGATGCCATGGAAGTGTTACTGCCTTTCCACCTCCCTCAGATGCCACGTGTGAAGATAGTTGGTTACTCTATGCTCATCCTACAGACCCAAGGGGCCGAAAAGATTTAGGAATTTACCTCAACAAAAGCCCTTTAAATCCAGCACGCTGGACAAAACCCAGCATACTCTTCAAAGGCCTGTGTGCTTATTCGGATCTGCAGTACATGGGTGTTGGGCCTGATGGCTCACCTTTGTTCTCCTGCCTCTTTGAATATGGGACCCGCAGACAATGTGAAGAGATTATTTTTGTCATGTTTACCTTGAAGCAAGCCTTTCCCTCAGAACATTGAGTTTTGAGCCTTTCCATCAGCATACCTCTGAAAACCATCTTTGCTGATGCTTTTTATTGTCATTTCTCATTCCTCAGCAAAAGGGTTTTTAAAACTCCTACTGCACACATAGCTTGTTGTGTCTGTAGATTGTGAAATCCATTAAACATACCACAACTTAAAAGGTTTGGTTTTATATTGCCTGCTCTCTCTTTTTGCTTTTCTCTTTGGGTGCCTTTTTAAATGTCACAAGCCCAAAACAAGTGTGACCCTTGTATAAGGCTACTCACTTTGAGGTCTGTGATAGACTTCATCAGGGACATGTGTGCTGACAGCACAGGGTCTGCAAGGGAACAGATGGCAGCAGAGTTATGCCAAGTGGTATTTAGTAAGTTGTAGACAAACTTCTAGAGATGGTGTTGGGCTTACTACCCTATATCTGCTGTCATCTTCTTCAGGAAACTGCTTTGGCTCGGGTAAGGAGCACTGCTTCTTGCAGCTACCAGGCACCTGTAATTTCCAGGGCTTTCTGTCTCCTTATTTCAGCAAGGCTCTGTGATGCCTTGCTCTTGGGATATTCCATGCCAACTTCTTCAGTGCGTTTGGGGCTGCCTTTCTGAATTCCCAGGCACTTCAGGGGCTTCTGTCTAACTTAACCTTCTCCTTGCTTCCCATGCAGTGTTTTCTTGCTTACTCGCCCTTTTGCTTACCCTGCATTGAGAAGGTGCAGCTTCCCATGTGTAAGAAAACCACAGTCTTGTGTGCTCTGGCTGCTTCTCCCTGGGCAGTGACAGTAGGAGTCATTGAGGACACCAGGACCCTTCCATGTTGGGGGACAGAACAAGTGGCAAAAATGGCATTTTGCCTATACAGGAACTGCAGGATCAGGACAGGTCTGCAGAGGGAGCTCCCAATTTAGAGTCAGGAGGGGAAATGCTTGCTGGTCTAACACAAGTGCCCAACTATGATCCACATAGCAACTTACTCTTTTTGTTAACAACCCCATGTCTTTTTATTACAGAGTATTATTGGCATATGAGACACTATGTCAAACAAATAACATTGCTCCACTTTCAGCAAAAAAGCACCAGTGTCAGAGGAAGGAGAACTGACCAAGGCCAGAGTAGCACAAAACACTCAAGCGGGAAGGTTTTCCAATGTACACAGCAGATTTCTGAAGGAAACAGCTCTAGTTTTGGTGAGAGAGATGCTACTCTACTAATTGTACTGTGTGTTTTGAAAGGAGGCATCATACAATGAATAGACAGGGAACTGACCAGAAACAAAGGCGAGACACATCAGAGCAGATGGAGGAAAGAGTTACCCATGCCTCTGGACAAAATTCTGCATGTGAACCAGTCTGTGTTTGTTTCCTGTGTGTTGTATCCTGCGTGTGTGCACACGTTCAATGACTGCAAGGAAAATATGTTTGTTTGCCCTCTTGGTGAGGAGCACCTGCTTTTCAGAGGTCTCTCAGAACATATCCCCTTTGGTGAACACTAGCAAGTTCTATACGATCCTTTGCAGTGTCACTGCTCAGGTCTGTGAGTCTCAGCTTGCACCTAGTAGGGTAGTGCTCCTACCCTTGCCTTTTACTACTGACAGCTTTCATGGGTGGTGGGAATAGAGGCCTGGACTTTTCTCACTATGGAGATTTGTTTCAGGGCACCTGGATGCTGCAGATACCAAGGGAGGGAAGGGATCTCGTGAGCTTCACAGATAGACCTGTAACTTGTCAAGCCTTTCCCAAGCAGCAGGTCAGTAACATGCTGGGCTGGAGTAGCAGGGTGGCTCAGGTAGCCAGTACTTTTTGGGTATTACTCATGTGCTCTTTAGATGTAGGCCAGAGTCTAAATAACCTTTGTGGCCAACAGCCTGTCATTGATGCCTAATTAGAGAATGGTATATTTAGACTTCAGCAAAGCTAACTGGTGCCCTATGGACTTAACCTCCTCACCAGGTTCTATGGAATACTTTAGTTTCATGACATAGAAAAGCATACCTAAGTTTTTATTTGGCCAAGCCTGGCAGTCCCCATGCTGATGCAGTGCACGGGCTGAATATAAGTGGAGGGGATTGAGTGACCACTGTACATCTTGAATGATGCCACAGACAGTATTTATTTAGTGATTCTGGAGAGGCTGGTGCATGCAAAGCCATCTGATACTGTAGTACCTGGACATCTGTAGCAAAAACGATTTAGATAAAGTGTCTGTTGTAGTGTCTTGGAGATATTATTCCAAGCTAACAAGCCATTAGGGATCACAGAGCTGTATTAGGGGATTGGGATTCACCTTTTGAGCAGCTACAGCTGTACTGTGCTTTCTTTGAAGACCAAGAAATAGAAACCAGCCTGCAATTGCCACAATCATCATTTGTACTTGGATCCCTTCCCCTTGTTTTTGTCTCCAAGTCAAGGAATAGTGTGTGCCTGGACAGAGATTTGAAGGAAATAGCAGCAGTTGCTAAAAAATCTATATTGGTGGTGGGGTGGGTAGGAGCTGAGTATGAAGCTAATTAGTGTCAGATGTCTAATGTGGGCTTGTACCTGTTACCTGTTGTTAGTTTGCAGAAGATCAGGAGAAGCTCTCCAAACAGTTTCATTCTATCAAAACTCATATTGTGAGCAGCTCTGTCCACTCTGCATCCAGATACATGTCTGTTGCATGGAGAGCACTGTGAGGTCAAGCAGTGGTTGACATTCAGAGCTGTTCTGCTTCCTGCTGCAGCTGTGTTCCAGAGAAGCTACTGGAGGTACCATAAATCACAAGGACTTGGTGCAGGTGACGTTAGTAGTGTACTGTGACCAGGCGGGGCTATCCGAGCAGCTGCATGATGCTTTGCTATATGCAGATTCTCACTTTGGTTGGGAGAACAGTTTGTAACCACTCTGTAGCTTACAGCTATTGTCCAGTGGCAGAGCCACTTCATGGCATTCAGTGTCTGGCTCCATTGAGGCGCCTGAATCTGTAGGAGTTTGTCTGCTAAAGGCCAGTGTGGATGTTGGTGGAGCTGAAGGCCAGTTCAGCTGAGCTAATTTTGGTGTGCAGACAGTGCTTGCTCAGCATGGAGAGGAAGCCCTGCATGCTGCAGTTCTGCTCATCTAGCAGGGCCCTGTTCTGCCGCACAGCTTTGGGCTGCTGCTGCCCACAGTTTCATCTCAGTGCAGAGGTTAACCTGGACACTGCAGACCAAGCCTCTGTAAAACTGAAAGCAACAAGAAGGCTTACAGAAATGAGCACTGGGTTGTTCTGGTTCACTCTCTCTCTCTCTCCACACCCACACATTCTAGCCTCCCCCTATGCAGGGGCAGTCTGTTCTCTCCTGCCTTGCTGTCTACGCAGTGTACAGCATAGCACTTCATGCGTAGTCCAGGTACTACAGTTCCAGCACTTCTCCTGGCTCTGGGAACCAACAGTTACATAGGGCTAGCAGGATTTGCACCTTTCCTCTGCCTCTTAGCTTTGAGTCCCAGCTCAGCTGCTGCTTTCAGGTGTAGCTCAAATGTGGATGTGCAGAGGGCAGAGTGGTTGGAGGTACAGGCCAAACAAGCAAAATTGTCATGCAGGCAGTGCCCCTGTAGGAACATCCTGGCATTACTGCGAGTATGTCTTGGGGATGCAGCACTAAGCATGCCACACAGCAAAGCTGAGAGACAGATGAACAGAGAAAGAAAAGGGAAGTGAAAGCTCAAGTTCTCCCCTCTCTGACGCAGGTTGCCAGAAACGGCTTTGCTCTATCCCACCTTTGGGGATTTAGAGTAGGAAAGGATCTTTGATCCATCTCACAGTAGCTGACAGGGAGCTTTGGTCAAAAATCTCCAGCACAAAAAAAAAAAAAAAGGCTGCTTCTATGCCTGCAGACATGCAATAGTAATTTTTTTTTCCAATTTTTTGAAGTCCTCTCCTCACACCTAGTAAGATGTGAGGACTAGTCAAGGCAGGAATGGGGCAGTCAATGCTATGCATCCTAATGCACACTGTGTTTCTGATCAGAGGTCTGTTTATTACCCATGAAGACCTGTAGTGGGTAGGACAGACAGGAAAAAGATGAAAACTCAAAGCATTTGGCAGGAGATAGTAAATTGGACGGCAGGCCACCAAAGCCTGGGGGACGGAATCTGTGAGGGAGGAGAAGAGATCACCAGCTGGGACTTTTGCACACAAAGCAGGAGGGAAAGGAAGGGAACATGGGCTTGCTAGTCACTTCAGCAGCAGCGTGAAGAGGGAGAATGGGGGCTGCAGGGATATGTCACACTGACTCTGAGCTGTGTGAGTTGAGGAAGTTGTCCGTAGCTGAGTTTCCTTTCCCTCTCTGTGCTATTGAAACAGGAAGCTGGTGAGTTGAAGCTGCCTGATCGTTACACACAGACACACAGGCGGCTCTGGCAGCTCCTGTGTTGGCATTCAGGTTTTCTCCAGCTCCAGCAATGGATCAGTGCTGGTACCACGGCAACATCACTCGCTCCAGAGCTGAAGACCTGCTCTCCAAAGTAGGCAAGGATGGCAGCTTCCTTGTGCGGGCCAGTGAGTCAATTGCTTCGGCATATGCACTCTGCGTGCTGTAAGTACAGCGTTCACCGCGCCCTCAGCCCACACTGCTGTCCCTGCTGGGCAGGGGTCAGCCTGCCTCCTTACTCACTGGGAATGTGCAGCACTCATCAGAGCACAGCTGGTTTCACCAGACTGGGTCATGGGGTGGGGAAGGGTTAGGAGCCAGGCTGAATAAACCCACAGCTATGCACTGCTGTACTGCTCACGCTGCTCTTGCCCCTGATTCAAAAGGAGAGAATGGTCAAAGGCGCTGCTGCTGTGCTCTGAGAGAATGTAACCTCCTGAAATTCTGGAGTGTCTTAACAACTTGGGTCAGGTATTTATCTGTAGTGACCCCAGTTCCGAGCCTGGGACCTCCCAGGCACTTTTCTTGCTCTGATTCAGTGAATGTTTGAGCTCCCTGCTTGTACTGTGTTGCATTCAGCAAAAGGCTTGAAATAGTTCCTGGAGCTGTGCATAATATACCCAGCACAGCAGTGATTCCACCTGCATCATTAATGTGGCTCGTGGGGTAAACGTTTCATGTGGGAAATAGGGAGAAAAGTGCTGGCAGCCCTGATCGCCCTATTCTGGGTTAGCTCAGGGACCAGAGAGCAAGGCCTCCGGCTCTGGGTTTGTGAGGGATAGGTTTTTTTTCCTGGAGGCAGGAGAGCAGGGGTGAGAGGAGACTGAAGTCAATAGGTAAAATCTGAGACATTTGACTTTGTTTTACAGAGAGATAAGACAGTTGCTTCTTGCTTAGGAGAGATCAAGAGAGCCCTTGTGGGACCATATCAGATCCTCTTTACTGCCAATTTGCAGCAGATCAATGAAACTCATTTCGTCTTTACATTACATTACAAGGAGGTTTCTCATTTTCTGTCTGAAAGTACATTTTTTGTAGTGGTGAAGGTGGTGCTGCTGTTTATAACTCTGGGCTAACTGCTTGTCTCTGAGGTCAGATTCTGGTGACAGCACGGAGCGGTGTGGGGCTGGGTAATTCCCCTACGGGCAAGGTATTGGACTGTCAGGGAGTGATGGCTGGGGAGCAGGCATGTTCCCAGGGTGCACAGAGCCTCTGTGCCTGCCTGTAAAGGTGCTTGTAACAATACAGGGAAGAGTTTTGTCTTTCTGGAGGGAGCAGTGAAAGAAGGGCAGCTGCAGATGAATAACAAGTAGTAGCAGGAAGGAGGAGAGAAAATCCTGTAAGAGGGGCTGAGGGCCCGAGTGGTCAGTCAGGGAACAGTTTACTAGAACTAACTTGCTTCCATTGAGTGATTCTAGAATTACTCCATTAATTTGTATTTATAACCAGGATGTACATAAAATATTTTCACCAAGTGATGGTGGGGATTATAGAAAGGGAAGGTGCTGCAAAAATGCCTACTAACATGCATTTGCATAAGTTTTTCCATTGTAAATGTTTATGGAGCCAGCTTTGAAAGCCTTTTGTGACTTGAGAGACATGGGATCAGGAAATAGAAACAATATAATGACCATGATTTTCTGAACCGGGAGCCAAAGGTTATATTCTTAAATCCATTCTGAGGTAGCTAATATGAACGGTTTGATTAAAGAATTGGCAAGGCTGGGGAGCACCCAGCCTTGCCAGCCAAGAGCAGCTGGATCAGAGGTGCAAAGGGCTGGCATTAATTACAGTCTGAGAAACAGACTGCTGTCAAACGATCTGATAAGCTTTCAGATTATGCTGGTTTGTAGTTAGTTTGTGGAGAGGTGGTGAATAAGTTTTTCTCTCTGAATTCATCTCACAAAATGGGCACCTTTGCTGAAGCTGGAAACTTCCTCAGAGATGTATCAGTTTCAGCTGTGCTATTGACTGGGAGGTGCTTGAAGTTTGAGCTCTTCAGTTATGTCCGTTTAAAAAACAGAGAGGCTGGAGGCAAAGAATGGGAGAGTGGGGAATTGAAAGGCTGACTGCAAATTGTTTCCACAAAAAAGAATTATATTGAAAAGGAGAAGGTGCCAACTGTGTATACATATGAAAACCAAAAAACCGTGAAATCTGCTCTGAAAAAGAAATGTCATATTCTACAAAGCTCAAGTGTTTATTGGGCAGATCAGTTGAGATCCAGCAAAAGCATTTATTATTATATATCATAGAATGAAATAATGATTTCATTGAAGAGCTGCTTTAGAAATACAGGGTTTGTATAAATATAGACAAGTAGGGGAGGTGTATTTGGATAGTCTTTTAAGAGTGCTTTGCTTCCTTTTCTGAAACTTAGAGAAGCAGCATTTAGAGAGTGAAAGGCTGAGGAATGCTCCTCCCCCTGCACAGCTGTCCCCTGCTCTGGTCACACTGCCCCATAAAAGGCAAGAAGAAAAGCCCTTTTCCTTCTCCTTCCTCTGTGCCTGAATCATTTGATCTGCCAGTTTATTGACAAGAAATGGGCTCTTTTACTTAGCTGGAGGGGAATGCCTGAATCCTGAAATCCAAAAGAGCCTGCTTAGTGTTCCCTGCACCTGAACTGGTACCATTCCTCCAGGGGATCTTCTGCTGGCAGTTTATTCATGAATGGCTGCAGGACTAACACTTCTAGAGGTGACACTGAAGGCTTCTCGAGGTGACACTCAAGGACCAGCTGCAGTTTTGGAACCCCTCTAAGAGGACCCTGTCTGTGAGACGCCCTTTCTGATGCCAAGCTTCTCTCATGGTGCACTTGGCACCAGGCCTAGCACAGCAGCCCTGTTTAGTGCTCCAGACACTCCCAAGATGCACATCATCACCTGTGCATAAAAACATATAGCAGGAGAGGAAGGAGAAACTGCCCACCTTGTCACACTTACCTCCTCTGGTTGGTTGAAAGGACAGGGAGATGACAAGGACTTGGAGACTGGTTTAAACTGAGGCTGATGTTTTATTTACCCTCCACATGGATAGCCTAAATAAAAGCTGAGCAATTCGAAACTCAACCCAGCTTTTAGGGAGGACCTAGAATGTGGCAATAACCGGGACCACATAACTTGACAGTCAGGATGCCAAGGAGAGGAAGCCTAAGGGTAAAAATGGAGTAAGACGATCTTTCTCCATCCACACACCAAATTAGGGGTCTGGCAAGGAGATCCTGCTTTTGATCCTAGGAATGCTCATCCCTTCTCCTGTTCACCTAACCACCCTTCTTCCATTTTTCTTACACTGATCTTACTTGCTCTCAGCTTAAACCTCTTTACAAGCATTATGACAGCAGCCTTGTACAGTCTGTGTGATGGGGCACTTTCTGTGAAGGCTGCATGAGGGTCCCCTTTTGAGCAAGAGCCATTGGGCTGCTTCATTTATCAGTTTCATAATCTCCACACCCACAAATTGTCTCTGCTGCAGGAGTAATTCTGTTTAGCCCTATCTGCATATCAGCAGGAGTAAATGAGGTAAGAGAGCTGCACTGACACATAAAAACAAACCTCATACCCTTCCTTGGGGCATATCCTCACTTGGCACTCCTTGCCCTGGTATTGGTAAAATTAGCAGGGCTGTAGCTGCCCTACAGTTGGGGATCATGTCTGCGACTTTCAGCTCTGTACCAGATGTGTGAATAACTAGATGCCTGTGAAATGAGCTCTTGAAACAGCTTGAATTCTTCTGCTTCTTTTGCATTAATGCTGTCAAAAGACACATGTTCATGTGGACACATGATCCAATCCTCCAGACAACCTGGAAAAACTCAACTATGATCTATGAGGAATTTATTTTCATTTCCAACATCTCTTTATGACTCTTCATATAAAGCTGCCTGAAATCTTGGGAGTCTCCTCTCTCCTGCATGGAATGATTCTGAAGGGCATTTGATGAAAAGATTCATATCACAACTCTAAGAGAGATCAGGATGTTTATTGATTTGCCTGCTCTCCCCAGCTGGGAGGCTGACCTCAACTCACATTTTGTGACAATTCCACAGGTAGTGCAGTGTTTCTGTTACAACCAAGGAAGATCTGAGTGTGGACTCTGTTCTTTCTTTTGAGAAGGAAGAGTTTGAATCAGCACCTTTTGCTGGCTCAAAGCAATATTGTATCTTTTAAGTGCTTTGCAGATGACTTAAAAGATTTGATCAAGCTGTTGTAGTGAGAAAGGTAAAAAAATATATTTTCTAGTCAATACTTGTTGGGTGAACTGCACAAAGCTCAGCCGGTCAAGCTTACAGTGCTGTTCAGGCTTCCTTTGGGCTCCCGTGTGTTGTGTGACCCTTTACTGAACACAGAACTCCTCTATCTCCCCTTTAAATAAGAATCTAATTGAATTTAGCTGGGACAAAATATTTGTTGTGGGTGCACATGTACATATACAGGGTGCATCCACACCAGGATGGTGAGATGGGTTTTCCTTTAGGCTGTTGTTTAGGATTTGTGGATAAAAATATGCCTGGCAATCATCTGTTGTACTGTGATTTAGCTGAAATATATTATTTGCTTTTTCCAATGCAAGTCAGTGCATTAGTCCTTCAGTTTACTCATTTGTTGCTGATTTTGGCCCTTTTTCTTTTGGATTTCTGCTTTTTCATTTCTTCCTGAGATGCCTGCTCTACTGACAGCTAGAGCCACTTGGTATTTTCTCTCTTTCTGGCCCAAAGAAGAGTGGAATAACTCCCTCTGAGCTAATGCTGATATCACTTTCGGCACTGACATCTGCAACTAGATGTTCCTGTTTCAGTGACCAGGAACGTTTTGTGTTTGTGTTAGTCTGCAGACTCCAGTGAAAAAAAGTAAGAAAGAGAAATGCTTTAAAACCCTTGTGCATGAAGCAATCTATGTGTTTCAGGATTTTCCAATGTCTTTTCTCATGAGGAGGGATGCTGAGATTTCCTTCTGGACATGATCTAACCATATCACCTGTGGTCTGTTCCAGGTACCGGAATTGCGTTTATACCTACCGAATTCTGCCTGACAAAGAAAATAAACTAATTGTCCAGGTAAGCCATCTCTGTACAATTTGGCCCCACAAAAATGTACTTGAGAACAGCTGGTTTTCAAAGTAATTCTTACACCAACAGAAAAAGAAAGATACAAGGAATTAAGCTAATGTCAGGCCAGCACAGTGCTGGTCTCCATTCCACTGCTGTGGAGATTTCAGTGTCCAGTCCTGTCCATAGCTGTGGCCATTGGCAGACTCTTTAACACACATGCCTTCAATTCAGTGGCACAGCCATGTTTTATGTAACTGAGAAGCTCAGCATGTGGAATAACTTCTTCTCTGAAGCCAAATTCTTATCAATACATCATGGATCTTTTAAATCTAAAATTGCAAAACAGTTGCCTACACCCAGAGAATGTAAATTGAGTTCTGGTCTCAGGATCCAGAAAGTATCAAGATTGAGGGCAGGAGTTTCAAATGTTCAGTTTATTCCTATTTTGATTTAGGAGCCTAAAGGAGCCACTTCCCCTTCTGGTGCCACTTCCCCTTCCGGTGCCACCTCTCAGCCCCTTTTTTTAAAAATATAAATAATGAAACATGGGATGGGGAGGGAGGCATGGTCTCCAACAGCCCCAAGAATTGGGTATGGGTTTACTGGGCAACAGTAGGGGCTGCAACTGACCCATGCTCTTGGCACAGTCAGTGCTGCATGGGCATTCCCTGCTAAACAGAATGGAAATGCCCATGCTACCCAGTCTGCCTTGCGATTCAGAGTGATTCTACAATAATTCCTTCCCTTTTCAGATGACAACTAGCTTCCCACACTAGAAATGAGATTTCTGCCAACTTCATGAGCACCTTATATGCTTCCCATGCACCATGTTAGTTGTGTATTTCCTCATGTGTTATCAGTGTTTGTTTGAGATCTCCACTAAGAGGCAGCATATCTGAAACTAGAGTCATGAGTTAGTGAGAACAGCTGTGTGTTGGCAGCTTGCTTTCAGCTGTGGGCTTTTGGTAAGAAAGGTAGATTGTGTCCTGGGTGCACACATCCAGCTTGACTCCTTCAAGACCCACTTTTGGGTAGTTTGGGCTAGAGCCCCACTCAGATGCAGCTCTGCACAGACACAGCTGTATTGCCTCCAAGGCTAATTCCAGGCTCTTGGGGCTGTGCTCCAGAGGGCTGTGTGACTAGGGCCCTGTGAGCCTTGACAGCTGGATTCCCCAGAGCCATTGAGATTCTGCTGCCTCACTTGCACTTCTGTTTCTGAGGAGGAATTGGCAGCAGGCATCTATGCCGGACTTGACCTGTGTCTGTAGTGTTACTATGGCATGTTACCAGAGTTCATGTCTCTTCATGGAGCACTGGGTGACACTGTGCAGAGGAACTTGGCAGGCTCAGCCGAGTGCAAGCCTGGGACCAGCACCCAGCCGGAAACAATAACTTGGCATTCCAACCTGGTTTCATACACTGTGCTGTAGGCTCTTCGTAGTGATACTTGATATCCCCCCATCTTCTGATACATTCCAGCCATTCTGTCCTAAAGAGTGTGTTTTGGTCCATTGTTCTGGTGTGATGTGGTGGCGGTAAGAGCCCAGAAGGTGATATGGTGTTTATGTTTGACAGTGCCCAGAGCAACTGCAGAGATCAGAGTCTCACTGTGCCAGATAGCTCATAGGCATGGCAAGTGTTGAGGATCAACTAAGGCCCAGGCAGTGGGCACAACTATCTATGTCCCTCATCAGCTCTGTGGCAGGGCTGGTGTGGGACCCTGGCACTGCTAATGGTGTCCCTGCTTTTTGCCCTGGCAGCAGAAAGATTAAAGAAACTTGTGAAAACCTAATTCTGAATAAAGCTGGGATATGAGTTTGACAGCTGCTTTGTCTTTTGGAAAACAAGAATAGAAATGATCCTATGTTGGGTTTTCCCCTGTGGGAGAAGAAGCGAGTTGGGCCAGAAGGTATCTGCAAAGACAGCCACACAGCCCCACTCTTTGTCCCTCCATGCCCTTGGCAAGCCCTGTCCCCTCCTTGTCCCTCCACTGCCCTGCTGGCAGATCATGTGAGAAACACTAGACATGCAGCCTGGCCTGCAGCCTGTTCTAGCAGGACACAGATGCCATGAGTGACAGGAGAGTTTGAAACCTGAGCACAAAGCAATGTACCTGTGTGCAGCTGCTCTCTGGAGAGCGCTGGGGCACAGGCTGCTCACAGTACCAGAGAAGATCTGCAGGCAATTCTGTGCTTTACAGCCCAGGAAGATGCGCGTCGCACTTCCCAATTTGCACTGGATCCATGATTGTTTCTGCTGTGACATGTCAGCAGTCTTTCTTGTCTTCAAAGCTGTACATGTACAGTGCTCAGATCACTGCAGCCATAAGAAATCTGCTCTGGCAATGGGCAGCTCTCATGCTGGATCAAGGTTTATGAACAAGAAATTTGTAAGGTTCTCTTGGGCCCCATGTTGTGATTGCAAGGGATTTCTCTTGCTCTTATGTCCCAGAATGCAGAAGGACTGTGGCAGAGTACCTTTGTAAGCTGGGTTGCCAGGAGCTGTAGGTTAAATATTAGGAGTCGGCTAAACAAAATGTGCTGTTAACTCCTGTTTTGAAGATATGACACCTCCTGCTTTGTGCTGCCTTATTGCCTGAGGGAGAGGCAAATGAAGGGGGCTGGCTTCTTCTGGCAAGAGAAAGTTGCATTGAGAGTTATAATTGAGGCTCAAAGGAAAAACAGTCCTATGTTCTTGGCTGCTGTTCTTGGTACAGTGTTCCAGCTGGGCCAGGCTTTTTTTTGGTTGCTTGTCTGTTGATTTTTGGATAAAACAAAAACTACTTCGTGTGTCTTACAAAAAACAATTTTTGAAAAGATTACTTATTTGCAAGGATGTAAAAGTTTGTGAATAGGATGGAATGTAGACATTTTAAAAAATCACATTTAAAAAGGAAAGGGTCTACTAACCCTATGGAACTAGATCAGGTGTTAAATTAATATAGCAGTTAGTAGATGCTCCTAATTTCTGGGTTTATAAAAATTATATTGGAAAAATTCAATATTCAGTCTTGAGATTAGTCTGTATTGGTTATAAATATGAGTCCTGATTATCAATGTGATTTTTTTTTTTTTTTTTTTTTAACCTGCGTAGTGCTTCTTCCTACAAAAGGGTTGTTTTCCTAACCATAGCTGGGCTGTAGTCTGTTAGGAATTTTTCTTGATGACAGCAGGTTTAGAAGGTCTGTCATATCACAGCTACATAAACAGCACATGTGATATGACAGCTCTCCTTTTTCCACTCTGTGAGTTTTTTTCACCCTTAAAGCTGCAAGTTGCCTCACTTTTTTGTTAAGTCTTGGAGAGTTAATTTCATTTTTCTTGAGCCTGGTCCCACCCTACTGGAATGATAGTTTCTTTTTTATTTGCATGGTTGAATTCACTGTTCAAGGACAGGTGGCAGAAAGGGAAGTACATATTTTGCATGCAAAGGTACACTTTTGCATTCAGGCTAAAGAAAAAAATATGGCATATGTCTTTCCAACATTTTGTAGCATGGTTTGTGATCTGCCATTGGGATTCTACATCTGCATCACCTCTGCAGCAATTAGTATGGTCAGGAATCTCTCTTGCCTGCCATATCTGGAACTCATCTGGTGTTCTCCCAAATCATACTGTGTTCTAGATGTCACTGTCACAGGCTGGTTTCTTTAAACACAAATAGAATTTTTGCCTTTCTTTTCTATATTAATTTTCTCCTTTCATTACTTGAGACTTAAGAGTACATGAAAGCATGGCTTGGATGAATCAAACTTGCATGCTGCTGATGAAAACATTTAAAGAAGGAGGGTAGGGGTAATGAAAACCCCTTGAAACACAGGATCTTTAACAGCAAGTAGAGATCTTTAGGCTGAATCATCAAGATAGTCATCAAGATATCCCTGCTAGTTTGCAAACTCTTGCTGTAATAAGAGAGAACAGAAAGAGAGCAAAAAACACAGTCACACAGAGATCCAGGAGCAGGGGCAGGAGGCTGGAAATAACTTCCCCTGAATGAGTTCAGCTGCTGCCTGCCTGTGGGCAAGTCACAACTGGGGTACTTCACTTTCTTCTCAGTGAAAACAAATATGATTTTCCCTTGTTCCAACGGGGAGACATAATGTGTAGTTATTGAATGTGTGGAGATTAGCTAAATGTAATCATGTTTGAGCAAAGAGGGGTGAAGCAGCAAAGGAATCCTTGGGCATCACAGAATCAAACTAAACACCATAGACAAGCTAAAAACACTAAAATTGCCTTTCTCAAATAGGCATCTATGGTCAGTTCTTGCCATCCAGATTCACAGAAGATATAATTTTCCTGTGCTGTCACTGAAAGCATCTCATTTATTCAACTGGCTGAGGTGTCAACTTGATCCTCATTACTGCCCATTCTGCATTCCTTATGATCTTAGCATCTCCTCAACAGTGGGGAACTTGGCCCAGTCGAGGATTGGGTTACTGAAAATAATTTTAAACATCTGTCCCTGGCTGCCCTTACCAGGATCAGAGATGTGTGATACATCTGTATTCATCACCCCTCATTTTGGACATGCAGTCAGAGCTGTCACAGAGTCAAAGCTGAGTTGTATTTGTAGTCATTGGCAAAGAAATCAGTTTCTCATCTGGGTAGGCTAAACTATCTTTGGCAGGTCCTGTCTCTGTTGCCTAAAGATAACCCCCTTAAACTGCCAATCTTAGCAGGCTGCAGTCAGGTGAGGTTATTCCCAGTACAACTGAATCTTGTGCTGTATGAGAAGGCACTAAGGTCAAAAGCTGCTGTTGAAATCCTGTGCTGATACCCTTGCCTAATGCTTTACCCTCTATTCTTTATATACTTCACCCTCAAGGGGTCACTGCCAAGAATATAATCCATCTCATGAGTGAGGATGCTTGAAAGAGGTGCTGAGAAGGAGCAAGACACTGGTCTTGGCTGGTCAGTGAACATGGATTGGAAAAGGGTAGGGCAGATTTTGGTGTCCTTTCATTTCTGGTGCATTGCAAACAGGAGTTCACAGCTTGTGTTATCTGCTGGTGCAGTGAAATCAATCATTTCTCAGGGGCAGCTAGATTGCATCTTATGTAGTCTGCCTGATAACACTACATAAATCATTTGCAAGTGTCCTTTGGTGACTGTATGATGCTTGTGTTTCCTTCTTGTTGGTCAGTGGAGACATTGCTGTGATCTTATTGATGACATTGGTGGGAATCTGATGCCATCAGTCTTGCCATTTTATCCCCAGGAACTGGATCTCTTGGGTAGGCCCCTTAACTGGCTTTCAGGAGAAAAGCAGTGGCCTCATGCCACTGTGTGTGAAGGCTGGGGGAGATACCCTGATGGACAGATGGCAACACTGCGCAAGCAGGGCTGGCACAAAGATGTCCTTTGTAAAAGCCACTGAGAGAGTGAACCTAGTAGTTAGAGGAGGAACAGCTTTGGCTTGTGGATAAAGGTGGAGTCTCCTTAAGAAACTGGGACACCTGCAAAGCAGCCTTTTGGTAGCATGTGCAAGCTCACCTTGAGTCCTGTGGGCAGTGAACATGAAACTATTGGAGAGTGCCCAGAGGCGGCCATGAAGATGGTGAAGGGTCTGGAGGAGCCATATGAGGTGTGACAGAGGGCACTTGGTCTGCTCAGCTTGAGCAGAGGAGACTGCAGGAAGACTCATTGCACTCACTTCCTTGTGAGGGGAAGAGCAGGGCAGGGGCAGGTCTGATATCTGCAATCTGTGACCAATGGCAGGACTTGAGGGAATAGCTGGAGCTGTGTCAGGGGAGGATCATGTTGGATATCAGGGAAAGGTTCTTCCCCCAGAGCGTGCTGGGGCATTGAGCAGCCTCCCCAGGGAATGATGATGGCCCCAAGGCTGCCAGAGTTCCAGGAGCATTTGGACAATGCTCCCAGACACATGGTGGGGTGTCTGTGCAGGGGTAGGAGCTGGACGTGATGATCCTGTGGGTCCCTCCAAGCTCAGCATATTCCATGGTTCTCTGGTTCTATAATATATATATGTGCTACATAATATTATCTATTATAATGTGCTGTCTCCTGTGCTGTGTGGCAGAGTCTGTCCTCAGTCTGAGGAAGGTGCAGCCTCATTGTGCTTTCCTGTGGGCATGACCTGGTGCTTGACGAGGTTTGTTTTTTGTTCTTGTGTTACCATCAAGTCTGCTCTTCCATTCATGCCTCTAGGTGAGCTCTTGCTTCAAGCCAGGTCCTATTATGAAATGTTGTGGGCTTCTAAGGATAGAGACTCCAGCCACCAACAGTGCCTTTAATGCTGCTTATATCTTTTGGCTACCGCAGAGGAGAGGGCAGAAATAGAGCTTGCCCAGAGCAGAAGTAGGAACCACTTTATATTTTTGATCGAAATGGAAATTTTTAGTTTAAAAAAGGTGCTTTCACATGAAATATTTCATTTTGATTTTGAATTTTTCAGAAGTGATCATGGTGCCAGGATGCTGAAGAAGAGTGTTGTTTCAGATAGAAAAATTGGCTAACCCTTTTGAAAAAGTCCAGATAAGCAATTTTGAATTTGACACTTGACTTCATTTTGAAAGACATATGACTGCCAAAGAAGGCTTAGAATGGAAAATACTATCCCCTTCCCTCCAAATTTTTATAAATTTTAAATTATGAGGCTTTCAGGCAAACATACAGAGAAGATATTATCCTTTTCCCATATATATAACATATTTAACAAGACAAACCAACAACAACAACAGCAGCATTAACACCAAACAATCTCAGACCCAGTCCCAGCCTCTCTGGGCTTCAGGCACTTTCCCCTTTGGTGCAGTTCCGAGCACAGCCAGCAGGGGCGCTGGTGGCTCCTGGCTGGGCAGGGCAGCGCTGACTCCCCCGGGGCTGCAGGGGGCGCTGTGGCGCTCAGTCAGCGCCGCGCTGTGCGTGTGCAATGGCGGACAGGGGGTAAAGGGGCTTCCTATGCACACCAGCAGTGGTGGCTGGGCTGGGGCCCCTCCAGATGGCAAAATGGCTGCAGCAGGAACCTTGCAGCCGCGGCTGGAATGGCAGAGCCAGCACACCTGGGGCAACAAATCAAAGTGTAACGCTATGCCCCAAGTGGTAGCAGAGGCAGAAGGAGTGGGGATCCCAGTGGACATTGGTTTTCAGGCTAAAGTGTAGCAAAAAACCCAAAGCAGTGGCAGAAAATGGCCAGGGCTGCGCAGTGGCTTTGGGCTCCTGAAGGCAGCTGGGAGAGGCTCCCTTGGAGTGAGGAGTTTTACCCTGAGGCACCCAGGTAGATGGTGAGGGGAGGGTCCTTCCCAGTGAGATCAGGTGTTAATAAGGTCTCAGTACCATGGCAGCTCTGACAGCAGAGGCTCACCCACAGTAAGCAGGAAGCAGTAAAGGACGGAACTCTGTGGTGGCAGCGAATTCTCACTGCAGCAGCAGCAGCGTCATGTCCCCTCCAGTCCTGAGAGTGAGATGCTGAGCTCAGCCTCTTACCCCACAACCAAAATCTCACAGCATTTCTGCGCTTCCAAAGAGAAAGCCCCTGAGCTAACAGACTGCAGCCAGCTGCACCCTTCCCCTTCCTCCATGGCTACATCTTTCATCTCTCTCAAGTATCATCGTTATCATCTCTTAGGCAACAAACAGAAAAAATTCCCTGAAAGAAAGGGAAAAAACCGGAAAGATCCTAACCTGACATCACCTTTTTTTCATGTTAATAGGGGGAAAAGGTGTTGAACCAAGACTCTGCCTTGCACAGTCCAAGGCATAGCACATGCTCCAAGCCCCTTAATTATTTTTTTTCTTTTCTTTTCTTTTCTTTTTTTTTTTTTTTTGCTTTGAGCAAAACTCTTTGACTAACACCAGAGTTTTGTGGATTACCTTGTTGTAAGAAGGGATCATGAAAAGCAGCTGCCTTCTCAGAGACTGTATTACAGTAAGGAAATCACTAGTATTTTTAAATTTACAGCCCCTCCCTGGGCTGTCCTAGCTGCCCAGCTCTTTCACAGAAATCAGCAGTGTGTGCACATCTTCCTGCTCCATGGGGAAGCATGGGAAATTTTCATTTTGCAGTCATAGTGCCAGATCATCATTCCTGTGTGCATGAGCACTTCTTGCATTTGTGCTGAAATTCACTGTTTTAAAAAATTACTTACGTTTACATTTATTACCTGTTGCTAACTTCAATGAAAATTATTGATGCCCTGGCAGGATTTTTTTACAGTGGGAGGTCATATAGCATTTTTTTTTTCCTTCTTCTTCTTTTTTTTTTTTTCCTGGTAATTTTCTTCTAGTCTGACATGGGGTTTTGTGCAACAGGAAACAAATAGTGCTATGTGAGCAGTTAGAAAGCAGGCCAGCAGCTGTGACTCACAGTGCCAACTGACACTAAGAGCAGATCACCAGTGTGCTCTTTGGCTCCCAGGAGGTAGGAGAAGCCCTAAACACTGTACAGAGTTTTCTGCTGAAACCCTCCCTCCACAGTGCACTTCCAGAAAACACATTTTTTGAGAGCCATCTTGATGTATATGGATTGACTAAATATGCCAGAACAAATGAAATTCTCTCTCCTGAGATGGGTAAGACGCACTGTGACAGGGGTGCTTGTCATGTCACAGTGGGCAGGACTGTGTCTGCTTCTGAGCAGGATTAGTTCTGCCTTCTGTTTGTGAGTCCTGCAAGGCCGAGCTGGGGCTAAGGCCCCATCCGGTGTGCAAACCTGCACTGGAGTTCAGGCCGCTGTCCTGTTAGCAGCATCTGATAAGAGCTAAGAGTTTAGATCAGTTCCTGCATTCCTGGTGTCACTGCTGCTGTTACCAACGTCAGAAATTGTCTGCCTGTGTCATATGCAGTACCAAGTCCATTGTCAGCCCTTTGCAGAGAGATGCAAAGTTTTCGTTGTTCTCTTTGTTGTGGCACTGTAATTTCAGTGTGTTTTGCTGCTCTGGCCACGAAAAGGCTTTCTGTAACAGGACATTGTGGTTTGCTGTGGCCTTTGCTAATCTATCTGTATCTGATCAAAACCTTTCTACTGGGAAATTGCTCTGGAGCTGGCTTCATTGGGTGATAAAGCAGAGTAAAACACTTCAGTTTGAGGTTCAGCCATCCACCAGCTTACAGGTTCTGTCACAGCTCTGCCAGGCGTTTGTACCTGCTCAACTCTGATGGTGCAGCCTCATGGGTTCCAGTGAAGACAGGGAGGCACAGGTCTGCTCAAAATGCCACTTGCAGATTGCACAGAGGCTGTCTTAAGATAATAATGAGAATGGAACAGATTTCACCTGATTTATCTGTTACCACAGAAAACTCACTCTGCTCATAGGACTCTGTTGGCACTGCAGAGCTGAGAGATTAATCAGGGTGATCACTTTTCTTGGATAGAAAGGATAAGTGAACAACCAGACAATACTTACAAGCAATGTATTGAAGCATGGTTAGGGCAGCAAATTTCTAGTATGTCCAAAACCCTAATTTAATTCTATTAAGCTTAATTTTATTACAAAAAAAAATTGTAGATACATGTAGGACTAAAAATATTTTGAAATTAGGACTTAGCAAAATCCATGTATTTCATGTTTCTGCAAACTCTCCAAATCTGTTTACATTACAAGGAAAATGTGTTTTCCATACTTGCATCTGAGGTAGGAATGAACTTTATGTGCTACATAGGTTTTGGAAAGCTGAAAGAAGCAGCATTTAATAAGAGAACTAGGTATTTCCTGAAACATGCACATTCCTGCTACTGAATCTCTCAGTATACAAAATTCTTCATACAAACAAACCATATCCAGCTTTTGTCTAGTTTGACCCCTTCCAGAATGATTCCAGTTTCCTGAAATATTAAAAAAAATAATTCAGAGGATATGGTTTAAATCAAGTTAAAGTGATATTATTTTGTTTTTCAGCATTCAAAAAATGCAATCAAGTGTTTGGAAGCTCATGCATGCCATGAAATGAAATCCCTTTTCCTTTTATCTGGATGTGCTATTAGATAAAATCTCACAGATGAGAAAAAACAACTGAAAACTTACGCAACCAACATTATCAACAAGAAAATACTCTCATTTTGCAGTAATTTGGTGGATATTAGCTTTAACGTTATCAGTCACATACTGTTCAATCCATTTGATTGTCATATCCTTTATATATTTGTTGTGGCTTGACACTGGCCTAATGCCAGGCAGCCACAAAAGCTGTTTACTCACCCTCTCCTGCTGCAGTTGGGCAGAGGAGAGGGGGGAAAATTATGAAGAGCTCATGAGTTGAGATAGATTGGGAGAAAACTAAGAGCAAAAAAGTTCGAATTTAAAGGTATAAGCTAAATTTATTATTAACAGAGTCAGGGGAGGATAATGAGAAGCAAAATAAGCTTTTAAACACCTTTTTACCCCCTCAGCCCTCCTTTTTCCCACTGACAGCACAGGGAGACAGAGCATGGGTGTTTTGGTCAGTTTGTCACCCAAAATCTTTTTCTCTGTGCTCAGGGAGAGAAGTTTTTCCTCTGTTATGCCGTGGGGTCTGTGCCAGGAACAAATAGTCTTTCAAAACTGTTGCAGCGTGGGTCACTCATCCATGGGGTGCAGTCCTCAAAGGACAGGCTACTCTAGTTTGGAAGCAAGGGCCCTCTCTCCATCTCTGGGAGCACGGGACCTCTCCCTCCATTCAGGTGACCAGCAGCATGTCCATCTTCAGAGCCAGCAGAGATTGGCTCTGTCAGACATGGTGGGAGCTGTTGCAGTTTCTCACAGAAGCCACTTCCGTGACCCTCCCTAGCTACAAAAAACCAGGCTGTGCTAAATCAACAGAATATTTTATATTTCCAAAGACTTCTGATGAAGTTTCATATCTCAATTTCAGGTATTAAGGAAGGCAATAGATTATTTCCCTCTTAGCTGTGGGGTAATGAAATCCTGTGTTCTGTTGCTTCTGTGCTTTGAGGGATGATGGGCCACAGAGGAAAGTGCTCATTTGCAGGCAAGTCTTGAGTTGTTTACTCAAAGAAAGAGAAATTATTGTTGGTGCTGTATGAGGCTCCAGTTAGATCCAATTCAGTCAGTCTGCACTGCACCTGTGGGGAATGGGACCAATATAACCTGAATAGGCTGCAGCATATTGCTGACATAAATGTAAAATATAAAGATACAATCACCTTTGAATGTCAACTGAAAGTATTGTCCTGGTTGCACTCATTTTAGGTAAACAGGATCTGTTTCACCAATACTCTTCAAATTTATCTTTCGGTAGTTAAAGTTATTACAGCTTTTAAATGAAATCTAGCATCCTTGAGTTTTCAGATTGCTGCATAAATGCGTGCAAGGTTGATTTCAAATGACAAAATAGAAACGAAACAGACTTTAGCAAAGATAGCTCCGACTCAGTTGTTTTAGTCCCTCTGAAAGAGTGAAGTCACAATGCAGCTTTTAGTTGTTCCCAGACCTTTGCCCAGCTGTCTGACTTCTTATGTCTTCAGTTTGCACTTCTGTCAGAGTTTTCAGTCTTGGTTCTGCTCTGAAAGTCTGGTTGAGGTTTGTTCCATCCCAGGGTTCTGAAGCTGTCCCTCTGCAGTATTTTGAAAGCCGAAATGCAGCATAGCTGGATTCAGCAAACCCCATGGGCAAAGGATGGTGAAGCTCCGTATGGGCTGGGGTTGATCTCTGTTAGCAGACTGGTAAGCCTGTGTTAAAATTTCTGAGTAACTCTGCATTAGCCTTATTCTCCAAAACCTGATGTGGCTGTAGTGACCTGTGGTATTTAACAGCCTTAGTATAAATGTTCCTTGTCATCAGACACAGCAGGAACCACAGGCAGGCAATGGTTGCTCATAGAGGCACTGGGTAGCCTGTTGTCATTGCACATTCCTCTGCATGCAAACCCAGAAACCCTGAGTCCAATTTTAAGGGCCGAAGTGTAACAAAAAAATGTGTAACATCCACTATTTCTATTCTAGAGTGTGGTTCAGGGGGGAACATAAAAGGAGAGGGTTTGAAGGGTGTTTTCTTTCTGGTTTTAGCTTTGTGGTTAGTTTTTCTAAATGATGGTGCTCTTCAGGCTGGGTTCTGTATCTGTTCAGTCAGCAGCTATGGCTCAGGGCTTCCAACTGACTAAGGGTTTGCAGTAACTGAATTAAATTAGGGACAGCCCCTTGAAAAAAAGGACAAGTGGTCATCTTCAGTGTCACAAAAGTAGTAATCAGTTGCTGTAGCTACAGCCTGAGAAATTCTTCAGAATGAAGACAGGAAATTGTAACTAAGGTGCCTATTCTTACTGTGCATTGCTTAGGGGTTTGAATTATGCAATCCCAGAAAATGATACAGTTCAATGCATGCAGCTGCTTCCCATGCACCTTCTGCCTGCATTGACTTTGCTCCAGCAGCAGATCTTCAATAAGTATTACCTCTCTAATCTTATATTTTTCCTATCCCACTGGATAATTTAGGTCATTTACGTGTATTTAGTGCTTGGTAACAGTTGAAACTGGGATTCATTGAGCCAAGAGGACAGTAGGGAAAACAGAGAGCTGATTAGGGATCCTCCACTATCTGCTGCGCAGATTGGAGAAGGACTAAGTGCTCAGTATAAAATTGATTGATGTTGTCTCAGGGATCCTGCCCAGCTGTGCAGACAGACCCACTGTGGGCATGTCTTCACCTGTTTCAGGGAAAAGTTCTTTCTCCTACGACTTCGAACACCACACATGGTTGCCTGGGTACATATTTATTGCCTTCTACAGAGGGGAAAGCTGAAGGGAGCTTGGAACTTCCATTAGAAGCAAGTAACCTGCAATAATTCTCCCAGCTCAGCTAATGTCAGCCAAGAGCACTGACAGAATTGCAACTATGACTTCCACTAAGTGCTTTCAGAAAAAATAACTGTGGTACATTTGCTGCCTTGGGTGCCTTGATAGCTCTTGAGGAGCCATGTTTTCAGGCTTATCTTGGTAAGCACTAGAGCTAGATACTTTATGAAGAAATTAAAATGGAAATTTTAATTTGACTTCAAGTGTTGGCACTCTTCAGTGGAATACCAAAAAGCACAAGGCTTGTGACGAAATAAAAAAAGTTCTTAGAAGTAGCATACTCCAGAACTTTTACTTAAATTCCACCTACATACTACAGAAGTGCTAAAAAGATGCATCAGATCCTCATGGATCTGCAGTCCTTGCTCATTCATCATCAACTCATCTGACTTGCACCCTCTAGCTAAATTTAATAACAGTCCTTCATGTTCCATCGTGGAACTGTACTGTTGTTTTCTTTTTGTTGATGTAAATCTTATTTATTATAACACAGAGAAATGCTGAAAGGGTTGTTTGCTCAGCAGGTTTTTTGTGGTGCTACAAGCTGAATCATTGTGTGCTATATTGGCAAAAGCTTTTTCGAAGGCTGGAGTTTGAATGGTTTGTTTAGTGTGAAGAACTATCGCAAGTACATGGTCTTGGTGCTTTCTAGAATTGTTTGGTGTTCTTCCTGGCTTCTATCTAACTACATTGGTTGGATATTTGGCAATTAACGTACTTTTTATGTGAAACATGGAGTGCTGGAGCAGAATGGAATGAGGTCTTTAAGTAGGATCTGAGTACATTGTTTTTATGATCTACATCTTTATCACATGTGGAGGATGCCAGTCAAAAGACTTCCACATATCCTTTACCTTCCAGAGTTTCTTATATGTTTGCCTTTAGGATGTAGAATTTTAGCAAGGAACTTGAGATAAAAATCTGGCAGCCAATTGTGCTCTACTTAGAACTGCTTTCCAAATTCCTTTCCTCCATCAGACTGTCCTAATTTGCAAATGTCCCAATTCTGCCATGGGAGCTCTGCCTACCTGTGAGCATGATTAGTCTTTGGGCTGCCACAACAAAGCCTGGATGGGATCCCAGAGAGAAAAACTCTTGCATGGCCAGACGAGTGGCAGATAGGAGAGTCAGGATCTTTTTTAGCATTAACTGCAACTGGGCTCACATTCCACACACATAGAACACGTTAAACATTTGAAACAAAGAATGCCTTGTGCTCAAGTCTTTTCTGTGATACCTTACATAGGAAAAAGTGAGATGGCCTTTCCCAGACTTGGAAACCTTCAGCATTCCCATTTTTTGTAATGTTTAATAAGAATGGAGTTGTGATGCAATGTGAGTAATTAATATCAGTATCATGCTTAAAGAAATAGAGCTCATGGAGTATGTACTGGCATCTTTCAGTTGCACTGGAGGAACAGAGGGAATTTTATAGGATTTGACAATACAGTAATTTTCTTTTTTTTCCTTTTTTAACTCAGATTTTTTTGGATATCTGATTTTCAGCTGGGATCACAAGCTAGAAGTAATACATACTTAGTTGTTATTCAATTGTAATTATTTGTTTCCTTCCATGAATCATCTCTTCCAGAAATTCTGAATCCCTCTTTTCCAGAACTGTATGAATTCCATGATTTTCACTTAAAGTCTTAAAAGCTCACTGTAGCAGAAGTGACGTATGTTAACAAACTTGAATATCAGGACCAAGCCACAAGTGTAATGAGATAAAAAGCCTCTATCCTCTCTCACCTTGGAGGACACAGGGACTGTTTGCCTTCAATTCCCTCCAACATTATTTGAGGAGCGTGACTTATAACTGCACTTACACTGCGCTGTTCTCCCCAAAATTTCAATGATCTTTTTCCCAGCGAGGAAGTGCTGCTCTGGCCACCCACCGGCATCCTCTGCCCATGTTCCCTGGATTCCCCCCCAAACTTTTCTCTCATGTTTAGTTCCCTAGCAGAGACCCTCTTGCTGAGCTTTATCCAGCAGCAGAGCTCCCTTGACAGTCCATAAGTTCCCACCTCTTATTAAAGTTCATTTCTTTATTGACCCTCCAGGTCACAGGAGCTCTTTTTTCCTCAGCCACACACTTGTTTCTCTTCCTCTGTGCTCCTAGGTAGGTCCATTTCTTCCAAGCCCCAGCTATTGCATTCAAATCAGAGTACATTTCTGGCTGGCTTATATTTTGGAAAGTAGCCGTTTCTCCCAGCTGTGATTCCTGTCTACAATCCCATTTTTGTGAAGTGCTCCTGAAACTTCTTAGCACAAGGTTTGATCTAAAAATAAGGCAGGTTTGATGACAAAACGAAACTGAAACACAGCCAGGTTGCTAAAAAAAATGCTTTAAAAAATATTTATCAGGAATTTCTTAGCTCTTAGGTTGACTTCTTTAGTGAAATACAAAAAGCTTGTCTACATGGGAGCCAAGTGTCAATTTAAAAGTTCCACCTAGACTTCTTAGCTAACAGACAGTCTTGAAGACAGCTCTTTTTCCAAACCTCAAAACATATATTTTTTTTCAAATCTAAAAGAAGAGAAGACTTCCTGCCAGCCTTTCTCACCACAGTAGAATTGACCTGATTTACCTCTTCCATTTAAGCTGGTGGATATTTGCAAGAATTTAGTAACTTTGAAAACTTATTGCCTGTTACTGAAATGCTGATGTATGTGTTTAAATACCCGTTTTAAGGTACTCTAATTAGAAAAGATTGGCCTCAAGCAATATAACTAGATGATCAGTTTCCTAGTTCCTCCTTGTGCCTTGGCTCAGGAAAGGAAAACACTTCCTCTTCCTTCTGAGGGCCCCAGACTTCCTGTGCCATCTATTTATACAATTGTTGTAATGAGCCCCAAGTTAACCAGTTCCTCTCCTAGTTTAGCATAGGCTTTACATCTTTTTACTTCATGTCTTTATACTCCACTTGCAACTTCTCTTAAAGTTACGCTCACAGCTTCTCCTTACTAAACCCATGTTTGGAGAGTCTTTGGCAAGGAGTTCTCTTGGCCAGATGGCATTACTTGAATACACCAGATATAAAGGAAGACCAGGTTATCCCAGCCATAAAAAACCCTGTTGAAAATGGGTGGTTGAATTTGGAAAGAGGGTCACAAGATGTCACCAAAGTGTAGTGATTAAAGGCATTAGTTGTACCTGTCCTCATGAAATGAGCAGCCTAGAAACGAGTTCAGCAAGGAAACAAGAGCAAGTTGTTGCTAGTTGTGCTCAGCCATTGTACTGTGAGCATACAGAAGATAGAGGAAATGGAAAACTGGAAAGACATGCAGAATCAGAGACAGGCTCTGGGGGACGGAGACACCAAGACATCCTGTGGGAAAGAAAGTTCACAGCCAAATGGGCTGGAGTCAGAAGTGGAAGGTCTGAAAGTTGTGTTTTGGGACGCAGTTGAAATGGCAGGGCTGGTGGTGAACAGCATGGTCATGTTCAGGTTTACCCATACTCTTCAAGGGTTCTGGATCTGGATAAAGGAACCTGGGAGATTTGCAGAGGGCTTCTCATAGTCACAGAGTTCAAAGTGGCAGGAGGCTTTGCAGGTGTCTGAGCCCAGCATTGCCCTGGTTTTGGGCTGAGGCAGAATCAGGCACTTCCTCACTGGCCATGAGGAGTGCCTGGATGCATGGCACTGCTCTCTCTTGGGGCCTTGCAGCACCTCTGGTTGCCATCTTATTTAGAAGAGAATTTAAAACATGTAGGGCTGCTGCTGTTGACATCTCCAGGCTGTCCCTTTGCCAGACCGTGCAAGTCCCTTTCTTCTGAGCTTTCTGTGCGAAACCCATTTTCCAAATCTTCAGTCTTCCTTGGAAATATTCCTTGGTACTTTCTATGGTACTTTTATATGTTGCATAAGAATTGGTGCCCCAAGCTGGCCACAGCAGTCCAGCTAAAGCCTTATGGAACTAAGTACAGCAGAATTTTTTCTTACATCTTGTAGACACTCTCATTAATAGATCTTGGAGAGACTTCTGCTTTGGATGTAGCTTCCCGCTATAAAATTGCTGCTCAGTGTCTGATTCACTGTTCACCACATTCCTGTGTACAGCTCTGCTGTTTTGTAGGCTGTTCCCTAAATTACATATGTTCACTAGGTGTTTCCTTTCCATATGTTGTGGCTGCCATCAGCACAAAGCCAAAGTACCAGCGGGGGTGATGGAAGAATCCCCACGGAAGGAGAGCCTGCCCTCTGCACTTCTCTGGTGTCCCATCAGCCCTGTGAGCACATTTCTGAGGATGGAGCGTGTTTCCATGGAGATGACACTTGCCATCCAATTTTATAATGACTTGAAACAATTCACTGTGCAATTAAAACAAGATCTAGCGTGTGATAACGCGGAGGAAACAGTTACTTACTAAATGCAGGCAGGGGGATGGGAAGTGGATTTCATTGTTGGCCCTGCTGGGGTGGCTCCAGCTTGCTCTGTGCTGCCCCGTCCTGCTCTGGTTTGTTCACAGTGCCCTGTTCCGCCTCTGCTTCCTGTCTCAAAATCCAGAACTTGTGTTAAGTTTAGGCTGCATTTTGCCTCGCTTCTGTCATCCAGTGCAGTTGCCTGGAGGATGCTTATTAATATTTACCATCAATCCAGTTTTTGGTAATGTGCTCCGCAACCATCTACAACCTGACTCAATACCAGTACTTCATTATCCACCACCACTTTTCCTTTCCCACCTATAAAACTTTGCCACAAGTTCAAGTGGGAAGAAAGTAGATGTCCTGGATTTCCTCTCAGAGACCAACCCTCAGAGAGGTCATCTATCTGACAACCTCACAGCAACATTATTGAACACGACTTTCCACATTCAATTGATGCTGCTCAGGCATCATGCCTGCAGACCCAGGCAGTGCTGGCTGGAAACACACCACAGCTTCGGCCATGGCTGTATTGCTTTGTGGCTGAGAGCAAAATGATGAGCTGTTGGATTTGGAGGAGCTCATGCAGCACAGGCAGTATCTGAGCACCTTGCCAAACACTGTGACTGTTGTCTGTCATGCAGGCTTTGTTATCATCCCCTCCCCAAGGGGAGAAGCAAGTGCAGTAAAACCTTGCTTTTACTGTTCTCTCTCCCATTTCAAACAATGTACAGTGTTTGCTGTGCCTCTGCAGAGGGAGGCAGTGCAAAGCAGGTTGCCCTGTTCTCTTGTGGGGAGTGGGTATGTTTGGGGGATGTTTCAACTGAGAGGGACTCATTTGATAGTGCAGGCAAAAGGCAGAGAGGGCTGCTGGCCACGGCTGTGTGTTGGAGGGGTGCAGCCCTTCCCACATGCTTCCTCTGTTGAAGTTTATTATTGCAAATCATAACAATTATAAGACAAACCAAATGAGAATAATCCAGTCATTTTGCTTTCAGACTTTCATGATAGCTGAGCTGATGTGTAGCAAGGTGGTGCCACTGCCTTTTGTGGTTTTGGGAAGGATGCTCGAGCTCCCCCCCACCATGAGTGTGTGCTGAACAGGTTTGAGGCTGCCCATGTGCATGGCCATGACTGGTTGGAGCATCTGACTCTGCTGGTTCCCCATTTTCTTATTTCAGCTCTCACTATCTCTGTGCAGCTCCTTGGGCCACATGTTCAGTTCTTTGCTGAATTCTGTCTTAAAGTATGAAATGCTGTCCTTTATTTTACTGTGTGCCAAGTGGAGTTGGTCCTTTTTCTCCTGACTGGACTTGGGGAAGGTGGGTGGGAACTGCTGGGGTGGAGGCTGCCTCTCTTTGGGAATGAGCATCTGGATTCAGATGCCTGCAAAGCCCAGCTCCTTGACATGGCCACAAATTCCAGGTATCCTTGAGGGAGGAGAAGGTGGGCTTCTTCAGGTGGCTGGGCTCAATGGGCCAAGTTAACAGAGTAGAAGGGGTGTGTAACAGCAGAGCCTCAGTGCTCATGTGCACCCAACCATGCACGAGCACTAGGGCTGATGGCCACGCTGGGGAATTTTAGCTGGAACTCAGGTTTCAGACTGTGCAGTGAGTTAGAGGAAGGAGGCCTGTTGCAAAATGCTCCTGCTTACCACAGAGACCAGGACGGTTTCAGAGACTGAACTATCCTTGGCAGCAAAAAGTGCTAAGTCAGCCTTTCCAATCAAGACTCCATTTGGCCTTAAATGAACTGTTCATGGCAGTCTGTCTTCCTGCAGGCACCCTGGGAGAGTGGGAGCTGAGAGGCAGAACAAGGCTTAGAAGACAGTATTTGGGCACTGAGGGTGGCAGGGATCCTGTGCAGGGACAGGATAGGAGCCTTTAGACACAGTCAGGGGAGATCTGGGGAAGCAGGCAGGTAGTGAAGTAGCGAAGGAAAGTGAAGGAGGAGTTTGGAAAGAGGAGGAGTGGAGCAGGCTGTAGTAATTCAAGAGGTGAGAGAGCACCGACAGCAAAGCTTTCCTCCTAGAGGGATGCACATGGCAAACCCTGACCTGTTTGTCCTTAGTGTTTTTTAGGCTCTCTGTATGCTCTGATGGGCTGATGCCTTTTCCCAGTTGCCCTTAGGGGTAGCTTAGAGCAAAGAAAGCAAGCCATCCCAAGCCTTGTGCCTCATGAGTTCCAGCCCATCTGTGGGGGCTGCAGGTGTGCGAAGGCAGCCCAGGCAGGGTAATCCAGAGGGCATCCAGAAGTGTGGGTAGCACTACGATGGGCAGGGCATGGAGGCTGAGTGTGCTGCCATCCTGTCACCAGAGCTGCAAACAGTGCCCTCCGGGCTGCTGGAGGGGGTGCTGGTCAATGAATAATCACAAAAATGGGCATTTCAGAGTAGAAGAAAGTACTGCATGGAAGATGAACAGAGAAGCATGGAAGACTGGCTGAAATATTTCAGGTCTGTTCCAGTACAGCACTGGAATCAGGATCCTTTCATACAATGGATAGAACTGTTTTTTGCTTGATGGTTTTCCCTGATTCCCAACCTTCACACTTGGCACCAAGAAGCAGAGGGGTTTGGGAGGACTGAAGACACTATTTGCACTAATTGGTGTAAATGAGAAGTCGGTCTGAATGTGCAGTCTGTGATGCTCTAGCAGAGCTGGATTTGGCCTACACTGGGTAGAATCATGAGAAGTTTTAACCAGTGATTTGTTTCAGCATCTCTGGCCTCACAAAAATATAATCCAGTGTTTGCCCAAGCATTGCCTTCATGCTGAATATGACATTTTCCAGTGTATGAGAATAATAAGTCTTGTTAAATGCAGGAGCAGTTATATAGAAGACAGAAAAGGAGGCTGTAGAGGCAGAGCTCTCAGAACCATCACCCTTGTTTGTTGTGAATATATGTCTTGCTGAGCCTTTAAAGACCTGCAGGTGTAGCTGAAAATGAAAGGTATTTTTAATGGCAGGCCTGAGGGCACTGATGACTTCAAATGCAGTTCACTATTGAAAGCACTGTCCTAATTTCTGGCCTGAGATGTTATTCTTTAGGAAAAGTTAAAAAGAAATCTTGTTGCTGCTAGGACTCACTGAAGACATATTCCTGTGTTCTGCTGTGGTTTTTGCTCACATCTCGCCTGTTTAATTTATTGGATTTTCTACATTTGCCTTTCAAACAAAAAAGTTCACAGAGAATAAGAAACTGAGCGAAGACGGATGGCAAGTAAATAAGCTTGTTCACACATGTATTGAAACTTTGTGTGTGTTACATTTTACAGGCAATCATTGCAACCCCAGAATAAATACCCTGCCTGTTAGTCAGAGGCAGAATGTCTGTAACAAGTTATGTCAAATTGGAGGCACAGCTTTAATTCCTTACTAATTAACCATGTTTCCTATGCAAAATTGAGTTTTATGCATGCAAAACAGTGCCCATCAAGCCTGCCATTGGAGTGATCAGGTCTTCCTTCAGATTGCCCAGTTGAGAGCAGTTCCCTGTGTTGTTCTTTTAAGTCAAGAACAACAGCCTCATGTGGATGGAAAATAATTGCTCTCCACCATTCTGCCCCCACTTTTTGATCTTTTATGGCAGATACAGACAAGAACTTCTTGTGTTGGTTTCTGTAGGAAAACCTCTTGTCTGGAAGGAGCACCCTGCCAGGAAGAGGGTGCCCTTAGGAGAGGGATCAGAGCTTTGACTGTGTATTGCTATAGCCTTGGGATTGGATGGCGTTTCAACCCAGTTTGGGAGGTGATGCAGGGTCCTTTCCCTTGTGAGAAGGTCTGTGCTGAGCCATGACAGACCATGTCTGTCTTTGGTAGTGTCTGTGGTTGAAGTGATGGGGCAGAGCTGCGAGGATAGCAGCTGTTCCTGCTGGGAGTCACTGTTTGTGCCAGTGTGTGGATATAATTACACTGAAGCTTTGGCTCTTAACACCTCTAAAACCTGATCCCTGTGTTTAACCTCTGTGGGTAACCATTTGCTGAGATTAGTGGCCAGGGTGCTCTCGAGACAGGTTTGGTAACAGAATTCAGCTGGCACACACAGTGTCATGCCATGAGTGTTTGCAGTCCTTGCAGCTCTCTAAACTTCCATCCCAGCATTTCTGTGTGGGGCGGTACCTTGTTTCATTTGAGCCCAGTTCTGAGCCTTTGAATCCCAGAAATGATGCTAACATCTGGATTTAGCCATGTTTACCTTGCAATTTCACAGAAAAATTCTTCAAAATTCTTCCTAGATACCATAAAATATAACATAGTCTAGAGGCTTTGTGCTCAGTAAAAGAGAGAATACAAAGATTAACCTGGAGAATGATTTTGTTTGAAAATCTTCCTTTGAAGCCAATCACCCTGAACCCAGTGAGAGAGCTCTTCCATTTGGCTTCAGTGAGTCTTTGAGGTTGGGATCTGTGCTGACTCTGGCTGCAATGTGTGAGCTTATCTGTTTCTGTTTGTTCTGCACAGAGCCTGTGGTCAGATGGGCAGTAAGAGCAGGGCAGGTTCTCTTCTGGGCAGCAGCGGTTGGTTTTTCCTTTCTCCATGACTTTGTTTTTCCTTCTGCAAGGGGCAGTGTTTGTGTGGTAGGAAATCCCATGCCATGACTGCTTCTGTGTTTTGTTTCAGGCATCAGAGGGTGTTCCTGTGAAGTATTTTCAGAACCTGGAGGAACTGATAGAGTATTACAAGAAGGAGAACATGGGTCTGGTATGGCATCTTAAATATCCAGTGCCGCGGGAAGAGGAGGAGGCTGCTGATGAACTGGAGGAGGACACTGGTAAGAAACCCATGATGTGATTTGGTGATACAGACCCTTGACTCATACCTCTTGATTGGAGATATGCAGTGGCAGGAGATTAGAGCATGTTGTGCCATAAAATAGAGCAGAGTATAGACAGGCCTGAGCTGGAAAGGCCCTGCAGCAGTGAACCCTCACATCTCCTGTGATATGGCACCTAGAGCATCAGTTTAGCTCACCTGATGAGGTGAATACACTGAGATCCTCTGTGGAAGTAAACTGTATCTGGTGTGAGGGTGGTTAATCTGGTGTCCTTATCTGGACTCCAACTGTTTATGTCCAGCCATCTCCCAAACCTCTGCATCTGTGGGCCTCTCTCAGAATGGAGATGCTTCCTTGGGGCTTGGAGCACATCTTTCTGCTGTGCCATGCACCTGCAGCTGCTGAGGGGCATCTGAAACCCCTGAGCTGCTCTACTCTAGGGCACATTTTTGACAGTCCTAGGCAGAGGGCATGCCTCCAGCAGTGGCAGATGGCAGACAGTGTAACTCCTTGTACAGAGGCAAATTTATGATAAAGAGGTGTGATTGGCATCATCCCAACTATTTTATATCAAATGCCACTGTGGCATTTGTGTGCCACACTCACTGGTCTCAGAAAATTCCTTGAATTTTTCCTGGATCACCCATTGGATCTGTCATAGTTCTCCCAGAGGAAGGTCATGTCCACAGCGCTATCCTTTCTGATGTCTGTCTGGAAATGATGAGCACTGCAATCAAACTTGTCTGAAGGACAGAGTCCCTGGGACAGACAGACAGGCTCTGAACTAGGGCAAATTTATGTGCCTGTACAACACAGTGTCTGTATAACCCTTTGATGGAGCTCAGTGTATATCTAACAGGAGCTGGAAGATTTTGGGATGCAATAGAACATAGAACAAAATAGAATAGAACAGAAATAGAACAAAATTTTTCAAAGCTGCTCAGGAAAGGTGTTCCTGGGTTTTTGCCAGTTGTACTGAGTCTCCAGCTCCCAGGGCTGGGGAGGGAACTACAGCAAAAATAATACAGAGAGAGGCAAGCAGCAGAGAATGAAGTTCTATCCAAGACTAAGAGCCTTCAGATGAAGAGAGATTAGCACTGGTACTGGGCTGCTCATGTACAGAATTTAGTTTTGTTAAGGCACTTTGTGCCATCATGGTGGAGCCGTGCAGGGCCTACAGATGTCTGGTCATCTTAGATATGAAACTGCAGAGGTGGAAGTTGAGCACACTGCAGATTAACCACCCATGGCTCAGTGCTGTGGAGGCTCTGAATCACAGCATCAGCCCAGAAGCAATGGGTGAGTCCTGGGGGTCTTTTTGTAATGCAAATTCCACCATTAGGAAAGAAACAAACAAAATCTTACAAATAAACCAACTACAATACAACATGTGTAACAAAGTGTTGGAGCAATTGATATGAAAAAAAAATGTAATCATGGTTGGGATCAGTGGAGATGAACCTGTTCTTCTCACAGGAAAGGGAGATATACTGAGCAGCAGGATGATACAGCAGGAAAATCCTTTTTCCTTCCAGCTCAATGCGCAAAAGACAAGGCAGGATATTCAGCCCCTATGCACTGGGACATGGCGTCTATTTTCTCCATCTCTGTTTGCTTACTTTAGCTGTTCACTTCTCTCCATTAGCACCTTCTGGTTCTCCTTCCATCATATCCCTCCATCCATTCTGCCTTAGTAGCAGGTCCCCATGATAATGGGAATAACATGGGTGAGGTACAGCTGTGTTCTCTAAGCATTATATTTAACTTGACTAATTAACCTTCACAGCTGCTGTGCAGATGGGAGAGTGAAAACTGGCTGGGGTGGAGTTTTCGGCAGGTAGAGGCAGAGGCACACGCTTGTCTGCATGTGAGGTCCAAACCTGGCACTTCATCCTGTTGCTCTCATACCACTGCCATCCCTGGAAACACAGCTGGGCCAGTGCTGAGCCCATGCTGAGCCCTGATCTTCCCTGCTCTGCCCTCCCTCCACAGACCTGTCAGAAAAGATGGCTTTTGCAAAGACTGCCCCTGGAGGGTGGGCTCTGCCCTGCCTGGGGTGACAGACAAGAGATCCAATTTCCATGCTGGAATGACTGTGGCTTTTCTTTCCTTCTTGCTAGACCTGGTACCCACACCTCCTGTCCTGCCCCCACGCAACATCCTCATGGCACTGCCGAGCAGTGAGACAAAGGAGGTCTCTTCTCTCCCTGAAAACTCCCGTGTTGCAGATGTGAATAAACTGTCCCTTTCTGAGACACTACTCCAGCGACTGCAATACCAGGACACAAGCAGGTAAGAAAGTGACAGGGCTGCTGAACCAGCCTTCAGCCCAGTTCTGTGCTTGCTGGGCTTCTATATTTGGGACAGCTGAGGTCCTGTTTGATTCAACAAAATTACTCCTCATTTATACTACCAAATAAAGAACTGAATCAGATCAACAGGGTATTGACTGCTGTTTACAGTCAGTTGTCTAGAAAAAATAAATTTCTAAATTATTAAAATCACGCATGTACTTTCTCCACTGAAGTATAGTTTTCCAAAATAAAGGGATGAGTATTACCTGAGAGAGCTTGGTTTATTAGCCATTTGCCTAAACAGTGAGAATTAGAGAAAAATAAGAAAGTTGTTTGATATTTGGGAGTAGAAAAAAGAGCTGGCTTTTGACCTGTCTGTTTCCTTCACAGTGTCTCTGATGAGCATCTTAAACTCATCCAGGATTACCTGCGAGTTCACATCATCAGTGACTTGGAGATGGTGCAGACTGGCTCAAGCAATCTTCCTCAACTGAAGAAATTACTTACAGCTCTTTGCAAAGGACTCTTCAGGTAACTAGAAGCTGGGTTTTAGAGTGTAATGCCATAACACTGTAGTCTAACAAATGTTCCACGTGCATGCATTCAGAACCCTCATTTCTGGCATAGGAAATTGGCTTGCCCTCAAAAGCAGCATATTTAGATCTCATGACCTGTGGTCCAAAGATATGAAATCTATATAGAAGAGACAGTTCTGACAATCAAGTTTCCTTCTAGGTGATTTCAGACAGTAGAGTATTATATCTTATGCTTTGTTTAGAAAGAAACAAAACAAAAAATGCTAACCGATTAACTGCATAATTTGGTGATGCATAAATGACACCCACAGGATTGTCAAGCACAAGCCGTTTATGGAAACAAGCACAAATTAGTGTATAACTAGATTTTAAACACTGATTTTCCTTCCCACTAATGCATTGTGAACTTGGAGTGATTCCACTGATGCTGGTGGAGGCCAGCTCATATGAAAAAAGGAACAAGCTCTTGACTCGATACATTTTACCTTTCCTGTTTGTAGACCTTCTATGCCACAAATAGAAAAACTGACAGGGTGCTAGAACATTGCAGAACTCCCTCCTTCTCTGGTGGAAGGAGGACCAGCAAAGGGACCAGCCCACGCTTGTGCAAAGCTCTTGGAGCACTCTCTAGTAGAAGGCACATATTTCCACACTTCTCTCCATGGCTTGCCATACCCATCTCTCTGGTGTATGCAGAGGTGAGGCTGGTTGTGCTGCTGGCCTGATGCTGTTCTCCTAGAAGTCAGCTGCCCACAGACAAGCCCCTGTGAGGACTGAGGACAGATTATTCCAAGAGCTGCCCTTCTGCACCCTGCCTGAGCATTTTGCTTCTCTACACACACAGGAGGGAGACCCAGGTGGCCAGCTAAGAATAAACCTGAACAATGGAAACTCAAATCAAATGAAATCACAAGTGAGAGTCTTGTACCTCCAGTGCTGCTGTTGTAGTGTTTGGTTTCTCCCATTTCCAACTTCTTATTCTACTTCAGCTTATCTGGGTTTCACAACCCTATTCCTCATAAATGCACGTGGAGAGATGAAAGAAAGGAGATGCAAGTAGCCTTGTTGCTGCTACTACTCCAGCATTTTCTCTGCACACCTGCGTTATTTTGGTTTGTTGGAGCTGCCTTCTCAATTTTTCCATGATGGTCCAGAACTGCAGGCTATGTCCCTGTCAGGTCTCACTGAGGAACCTCTCCCTATTGACATTGTCTCATGGATCTCTACCATCCAGCCAAACTACTTGCTTAGCTTCAGCTGGCTAATAATCAGATACTTTGGTATCCTACTGTCTTACTCTTACTCTCTGAGGTTGTCTAGGGTTTAAGGTTACTTGAATCAGGAATATATTCCACAAACACCAGAGGTTTATGTCCAGAAAGGAGACAGAGGGAGAGGCCATGGGGCATTCCCCTGGGGTCTGTCAAAGGACACAGCCTCCTTTTTATCCTAATTTCCAGGCTGCATTTCCCTCTCTCCCTATTCACTGAGGTACTTGAGAGGTACAGACTTCCTGAATCCCTTAATACAGACCCTCTACTATTATATACCCCTCCCTTTTCTTCTGTCAATCAGTGGAATTCCTTTGAAATTTATGGTTCTTCCTGTTGCTTCTTTCATCTCTCAGTATCTACCATTATTTATCATCAGACCCACAGTTTGTTTGTAAAGACAAATCCCTCTCATTCCTTTCATCAATCAGTGGAATTCTTCCTATTGTTTCTGTTATCTCTCAGGATCTATTTTCATTTATCAGCAGACCCACAGTTTGTTTGTAAAGACAAATCCGTCTCGTTACTTTCACTTCCCTTATGTGACTTCTGAACTCAAAATTTTGTCAGTGGCGTTCCCTAAATTTTTTTATTTCCCTGAGCTTCCTTCAACTGTGCAGGGAATTTCAGCGGAAAGTAAAGGTTATTCCTAGGCTGTTTCTTGGTGTCTTATTTTCACACTATTTGAGAATAGGGTAAAAAAACAAACAAAAACACCAGAGTTGTTAATTGGCACAGTAGAGCTTTTGTTGTGGAGCTGAAGTTCCTCTGAATTTCCTGGCAGTATTGAGGGTTATGAGTGTGCAGTACAAACCCCTTGTGGCTGGCCTGGCCCGGATGCTAGGGAGCCACACAGACTTGCTGTGAATGTGAGGGTTTATGATCTGTGTTCTGACTTCTCCCCATCTCACAGAGCTCAGCTCTGCCATCTCTCAGGGTCATGCTCAGACACACTGCAGTGTGAGGAAGGAACATCCACTGCCCTTTGCTGCCTCAACCCCATGCTATGACCCTGGGCTGTGGGTGGGTGGTGACTGTCGAGGTCAGCAAGGAAGAGGGGACAGTACTGGAGCTGCTCAGTGGTCAGGAAAAGTGAAGAGCTTATAGTGAGCAGTGAGGCTGGGAGAGGAACTGGGCCAACTGTTTGTAAACAGTCTGTGCCTTTCACTGTTTAGGTATTGCCCATGGATGCACATCTGGCCAAGAAGCTCAAGCACAGCTAGGTCACAGCAGACCAGAGTGCAAAGTTTATGAGCTCTTCCCTCACCCTTTGTCCTTAATTTATCAACGACCCCAGTGTTCAGCAGAAACTGGGAAAACTGGTTTTAACTCTGCTGCTACTGCTGCTGCTACCTTCTAGGGCTAGCAGTGGCCAAGAGGGTCAGGACAGCCATTGCATACCTTATTAGAGCCTGGGAGACCAGGAACAGCCATGCTGGGGAGAGGCTGCTCCCTCTGGCAGATCTTATACTGGAAATATACAAACAAAACCTGTAAGCTGATGGGTACTTTTGTGAGGCATTCCATGCTAAAGAAATTGCCATACAAGTGTTTCCTTGGCCAGGGGAATCCTTCAGCAGCTGGAAAGCTGACTCAGAGAGAGGGGGGACTACCCATGCAAGGGGATTTACTCAGCTTCCAGTGAAAAACACCAATAGTGATCTATTCAATCTGCTACTGAACCCATCATTTGGTCATCAATTGCTGCTCTGCATGTTCTTGTTTATTCTCTCTCAAAAGATAATTTGCACATAGAGTTTTTAAGGCAGTTTTTCAAGCACTTGTGAAACCAGCACTTGTGTGGGAAGATAGTTTGCAAGTATAGTGCACAAGGCAATTTTCCTCAAGTAATTACAGCTGTACTGATTACTGAGGAGTGGAAACAGCCTTGCCTGCCCAATGAGGATGGGGGTTATAAAAGAGTGGGTCAGCAAGTCGAGAGTAAGCTACAGTTACAGTTTGAGACCTAGAGTCTGCTGGCTGTGCTCTGAGGAAGTAAGGGATGTGTGGTCATGCGAGGGACAGACAGGGCTAGGGAGCTGGGTAAGGGACAGCTTGGGTTTAGCCAGTCGTGCGGAAGGAGGAAGGAAACTTGCAGAGAGGAGAGAAGGAGTCAGTGCTGTGTGAAGCAGCTAATGAGGAAGGGAGTGGGAGTTGCCTGAAAGAGGTGCCTGAGAGAAGGCATGAGAAGTTTTTTAATGAAGGACTGATGATGGTGTCCGTCCAGTCTGTCTGGATCTATTTACTACACACTTGTGCAACAGGCTTCTGATACTTCAATGAAGATCACTAAAGGTAATTATACTTTCAAGAAAAGAAAACAAAAGAAGTTACAAATGTGATTAAAACCAGCCTGTGGTTTTAGTGGACTTGAACGCCCACAGGAGCTCTTCTTCCTCCTCACACATAGCCTACATATAGCACTGCGACCAGAGGGCAGTTTTCCCATGGGAGGTAACTCCTGAATTGCTTTAAACAGCTGCTGCTCTGTTTTCAAGAGATGGCCTGCACATCATAGTAAATATCCTTTTGCTTTTCTCAAATTAAACTTCACCCCGTGTTCCTGCAACTCCTTGCAGCTTCCTGGGATCTGACTCCATGGCTGCAGAAATCTGTGGGACTCTTGGGTTTGGGTTCAGAACTGTTTGCAGTGACACTTGGCCCTATGTGATTCAGAGCTGAGTAGTGGGATTGGAGGAATAAAATTAGCAGAGCAAGATTCCTACATGTGCCTTGTATGCCTGAATGTCCCATGGCAAGTCTTCAGACTGAAATGCCAAACATGAATGTTTAATTTAGGCAATTAGTCATCCTTGGTTCAGCATCTAGACAAATATATCTGTGGCATGCTTTTGCTTTGGAGCATTTTCTGTAACAAAGGTGGACTAAGATCCAGTCTATTCAGACTTAGGAAAGTGAGAGAAATCATTAATGTCCGCTGTTGACTAGACACAGTGCAAGTATCCTAGTGCTGCTCACCACCACCACCTTCCTTTTGACCTGTCCTCCCTGGCTGCTCTTTCTTGGATAAGTCTCGTCATTATCAGCAGGCAGCTTCTGTGCCAAATTCACACAGCAGAGTCTCAATAAATGAGCATCCTGTGGAATCTCATTGTGAAGCGCTGGAGGAGCACCATTGTTACTTGTAAATGGCTCTGCTCAGGAGATCAAGGGCTGCCTCTTCCACTCCCTTGCTGTGCCTGGCCCCTCTTTGTCATGTGAGATGAAATATCTGCAAATTAGTTTCCTCTTTGCACAGAATCCCCAGCATTTCCGTAGCAACCTCAGCAGCTGCACAGGCCCTGTACAGAACCGACCTGCTCCCACAGCTGCAGTGTTCAGAGGCACCAGACTGTGCTGGGCTCTGAGGCATTTGACTGCACTTGGATCTATGAGTTGGCATAGTTGGCTTGATGCTGCTTGTACACCGTATCTTAAGTTTTGCCCAGACCAGGAAACCTTTTTGGGGAGATTTAGGAAGGTATAATATCCAAAGCAAAACCCAAGGAGCAGCCAACATGGACATGTCCCTGCTCTGCAAGGTGAAGTCAGCTGCCTGAATCACACTGCCCTGTTGACCACGTCACCAAGCAGCTAAGATTTGCTGGGTGAGGATACACCCAGCGTGGATGTGTGCCCAGTGTGAACGTGTGCCTGTCATCTCATCTGTGTGGCTTTGTCCAAGTGTGACCAGGCACAGGGAGCTGGCCACAGCCTCAGACCTGTGCTGTGTCTGTGTTCCCAGTGAGGCCTCAAGGACTCTCCCATCTCTGGAGTCCATCCAGAAGGTGTTTGAGCAGCAGCTGCATCCTGGTACCCACCAGCGCTCCCAGGTAAGGAGCTGAGATGGGAAGAGCAGGACAAGCGTGTGGGTGGCTGTCAGTGGGGACAGGGATGGTTGTGTGGCCAGTGGGGTACAGGTGGGCACACAGCACTTCTGTTCTCTTAACCACTTTCTGCTGCAGTGCAGAGGGCACACAGTTCTGTCCCGTGATATGTGAGTTTCACTTATCCCATAGCCCTCTCCACCTGCTCCCCCTTCCTGTCCTACAGGAAAGTGCCACCAACTGCCTGAGGACTCGCACCTCCCCATCCTCCCCCAGAATGTGGGCTGGCATTTCACACCTATTTTTCCATAAACCTCACTCTAGGATGTTTTACTGTGACATCCTTCCTTTTCCCAAGCCCACTTCAGTCCCTATGACTTTCCTCTCCCTGCTAGAAAACCAAAAGTACAGGACTTCCATAGGCCAACCCCCAGGCCTGGTCTTGCAGACTTGCCCCCAGCAATAAGCTGACTCCCATGCATGGCCAGCTGCCTCAACCCTATGGCACAGGTTTGCAGATTTGTCCTTCCAGCCTCCCACACTTCTGCATGTTCTGTGCTCTTGTGCTGCCCATCATAGATCAGAGTGGCAAAGGTACAAGTGCTGTTCCTTGGTTTGTGTGAGGTGATTCTGGGACTGCACTGCAGGCTGTGCTCTGTGGGCTTGGTAATCACCCATCTCCCTCTCTCTTTTTGTTCCTGTGCTGTGGTTTCAGATGCTTGGTGAAGCAAGTCCAGTCAATATTGTATTGAAACTCAACCAGCTGATTTCTTTGCTGTCTTCTATTGAAGAAAAGGTAGCGTTTTCAAGCTATTTTGTATCATCATGTTCTCCTTTGTCTCTAGTTTGTTTCTTGCTCATCATCAGTGCAGTGCTCTGCCACTGTTAGATTGCTTTGTTCTGGTTTCATTACTCTCAGTGTAGTGCAGAATCACCAAATGCAATAAATTACACATAATTATTTTACAGGTGAAAACACTGTTGATTGAAGGTCCTGATTCAACACACCGGCGCTCCCTTATCCCCCCTGTCACTTTTGAGGTAAATTTACTCCTTTAAGGATGCTGATCATAAGGACAGTAATGCAGATTTATATCAGTATCTCAGCTCCTGGGAAGTATTCTGTGCTGCCACAGAGATAACAGCTATTCCTGGATGCTGTTTGGCACCATGAAAATGCCTAAGAGATGTCTGGTGAGACTGGCATAATGATATGAATTGAGGGAAGTGCTGCATTTGTAATACATGTGACTGAAGTGTAGAAAGTCCCTCATGGAAAACCTCTCTGTATTTCACTAGGTGAAAACTGACTCCCTAGGAATTTTTTCAAAAATGCAACTCAAAGTGGATGTGGAAATGGGAAAACTAATTATCAAGAGATCCAAGGATGGTCCAGAAGATAAGTTTTATACCCACAAGAAAAGTAAGATATCAACTTAATGTCACAAATGCCGAACTAGGCTCTGGGATCCTGGATGATGGGGTGGGATTCCCTTCAGCCTCACTTGGGGCAAGGTTTGGCCCAGAGGACAGGGAATTCTACTATATCCTGGGTGCTGCATAAGCACCAGTCAGCAAGACACAGATATCTCAGTACTGGGATAACCAGCTTTCACAGGTTGTTTTAGACCCAGGTTCCACGTCTAAATGAAGGCACTGGAATGAGCACTGCAAGGGAGCAGGTTTGGTAGAAGATTCCCCATAAAGCTGCTTGCAATAGAACCGTTTTTCTTCGGAAAAGCAATGTCATTAGAAAAAAAATACCCAGCATTCTTCAGGAACATGCTGACTTCTGTGATGATTTTTGATGGTAAAAGACCACTCGGTTTCAGTAACATTTTTCAGTGAATTTCCCTTGATTTTTTTGTAGTAGATTGGAATCTCTCACCACCAGCAATGCCAGTTTGGTCTGTGATTGCCCAATTCAAACAAATTCCCCTTTTTCTGTCATCTTTCTGAACAGGCAGCTCACTGCAGTTGAGACAAAGAGATTTGTGAGAGAGTAGATTATGCTCTTGGGTTCTCTCCTGCTAGAAAATCAACCTGTTGCTGGCAGTAATTGAAAAGATGAGCTTTCATGCATGGCTTTCTCCACCTGGTGTTCATAATAATTAGCTGCTATTTTAGATGGGAGGAATCACCTTTACCACCAAATGAGGTCTTACATCCTCTTTCACAGATGGAGAAGGAATGCATGTAGGCTGGCTCAGGATACAGGGGGGTTGCCTGAACAAAGTTAAGGCTTCATTTTTCACTGCAAGGCTTGGGATGGAAAAGACCTCCAAGCAGAAGAGTTTTGGGGGTCCTGTTCACTTGGAGTCCAAATCTGTTCCTATTGGGAACCGGATTAAGCAATTTTAAAATGCAGGTCTGCAAGGCAAACTGCACAGACAGAAAAGACATGTAAATTCCAAGCCTTTGAGCAGGGTGCTGTTCATTTTGGTGGGACCCTTATTTCAGTGACTGCAGCTCATGACACCCAGCCTCTGTTCAGTCTTGCAGCTCATCAAGTCCCAGAAGCTTCCAAACAAGCTGGTGATTGTTCTGGAAACAGAAAAAGAAAAAACACAACGGAAGGAATATGTTTTCTCTGATTCCAAGGTACGCACATGGTGTTGCTTTCCTGCTGGCCAGGAGCACGTACACAGATGGGAGTAGAACATGGGGCATTCCTTGGTAGATAGTGGAACTATTGAAGGACAGTAGTTGCTCTTGTAAAAAATAAATGTCTCCTTTGTTCTGGAAACATCTAGAAAATTAGCAAGTATACTGTCTAAAGATACTGGACACCTAAGTGCTGTCACTGAGGCAGGAGAGCAAGCACTGAGGAGAAGCAAGGAGTTGAGATGGCCACTGTGAAAAGGTTCATATAGACAAAGAGGGAAGAAAAGATTTTTCTCTGATCAGCTCAGCATTTTTTAAAGCAATACACATGCTAAATGCCTAAGAAAGCACCACAAGAAAGGCAGCCTCTTGGAAGGTTTCAGGATAGTGCAGAGCTACTCTGCCCTTCAAGTCTGCTGGGAATTTTGTGGTTCAGCTGATTTTTCAAGAGGTCATGTCAGAGGAGTTAAAGTATCTCACTAATTTTCTCTGCTCCTCCCTGTCTAGAAGAGAGAAGGGTTCTGCCAGCTTCTGCAGCAGATGAAGAATAAACACTCAGAGCAACCAGAGCCTGATATGATCACCATCTTCATTGGCACCTGGAATATGGGTATGGGCTCCCTTCTGCCATGGGCACTCCTTCAGACACTGCGTACAGGTGTGCTCAGCTGGCATGATGAGCTTCAGACTCTTTGTGTTCCATGGCAGGTCTGTGCCCCACAGCTGTCCTCTCCCTGTGACAGGGGAAGACCTGATATCTACACTTACTCTTGCATATGGTTTGATACTTCTCATGGTTCCACTCAAATGACCATGAAGTTGTCCCTAGGGAGTACTGAAGGATTGCTCAAGTGACAGGGAATTGTGGCTGGCTAGCTAAGCACAAAGCTAGTGCAGCAGTGCACATCACCCTCCATCCTGCACAAAGAACAGGATCAATTCCACAAACTGCACATCAGCTGCTCTCATTTGACTAGGGACAGTTCATGTCCAGCCTGGGAAGACAGCTGAGAGTCTGTGGTACTTAGAGAAAGGGATAGAATGTGGTTGAGGGCAGTGGAATATTGTTTATTTTTCTCCCTTTTGGGACAGAAGTCTGGTTCAGCTGCTGTGAGCTGAGCTGTATGTGCTTGGCCATCCTTAAGGAATAAGGTGAATGTAATGGCAGGCCAGAAGTACAGCTCCCTGATTTTCCTCCTGACTAGCCTTGGCCTTGGAAAGCTGATGAACAAGAGGAAGGTGGTCAAAGCAGAATCACTCTTTTCTCAGTGACTCAGGTGGGGGAAACATCACTGTCATCCTAGAATAGGGTGCCCTGTCTGATACTGGTGCCTTAAGTGCCTTTGCTCTTTAGGCATCAGTACAAAAGTGATAAGAGATGTAAAGCTCATCATTTCTGTCCCCCTGTGTTATCTTCAACCTGGTTTTACAGGATATGATCTGACTTCCTTTGGTGTTTGATGTGTTCATAAAAGGTGCAGCCCCAGCCCCAAAGAAGATCACCTCCTGGTTCCTCTCCAAGGGGCAGGGGAGGACCCGTGATGACACTGCTGACTACATCCCTCATGACATCTATGTGATTGGCACTCAGGAGGATCCCCAAGGAGAGAAGGAATGGCTGGAGACCCTAAGGCAATCTCTGCAGGAAATCACCAGTATCAGCTTCAAAGTGGTGAGGGGTTATTCCAGCTATTGCTTGGAACTCATCTGACGAGGATGTACATGTTGTACAAATAAGAGATGGGAATAAGTGGGATTTTGCCTGTACCTCCTCCATTTGCCTCCCTTTATTGTCATTGGCATTTGGGTGAGGGAGAGTGAACTGAGCATGTATGTGGGCTCCACAAGACGCCCCGCTGGAGCTGGCTAGATGGACCTGTTGCTATGGACAGTGATCCCACCCCACACTGACAAAGCAGGGACCCTGCCAGCCTAGGAGCAAGGGAAGATATTGAGCACTTAAGTGCTGGTGTTATTTTGACTTTCAAAAAAGAGAAGACTGTTAAACTTCCTGAGTCAGTTGTAGTCTAGATCTTGCTCTAGGCTATTGCACTTTCAAAGAAGGATGTAACAGTACACAGGCAGAGTCATAAGAGAAAATGAACCTTATTAAGATCAGTTTTGGACATTCCTGGGTTTCAGTGATGTCAAGAAACAAATCTAAGCACATATGAAAAGCTAACTCTCATGGTGATTGGGAAGCTATTTTGTGCAAGCAAGATAATCCAAAGATTAACTAGAAAAAAGGGATAGAAAACAGCAAGATCCCTCCTTCCAGCATTGATTAAATTGACTGAAAACATATCCTGAGCACAAGAATTTCTGTAGAAGTGCTATCAAGGGAGTCAGGAAGGCTGCAGCCACAATGCAGCTTGGCAGGTATTTGCAGAAATATGACCTCTACCTTTCCCATTCCTGCAGATAGCCATCCATACCCTCTGGAACATCAGGATCGTTGTCCTGGCCAAGCCAGAACATGAGAACCGCATCAGCCACATCTGCACAGCAAATGTGAAGACAGGCATCGCAAACACGCTGGGTGAGGCACAGGCAGGTCCTGCCCAGACAGCTGGGATCTGCTCAGCTCACTGGAACAGCTCTCCTTCTACAACACTCCTTGGGCAACATAACTCCTAAAGTCATATCCTACTAGCACTGGTTGTATTTTACCCTGTAAGAGAGGAAATCTGTTTGTGTGTATACTTTGTGTGTACACACACACACATATTTATATACCCAGCAAACACTTGAACCGGCTATTGGATTTCTCTTTCTTGGGTTTCACAAGGAAGTTGCACTTCTCTCCCTTCAACTGATTTTTTTAGCACCCTTAAAAATTTATTCCCACAATCTGTGCTGTTTAAGTCAATTTCTCTATCTTCCACTTCACATATACTAGCTAGGTGCTTTATTGTCTTTGCTAGACTCAGCCTGGAAGTAGATTAATTTTTTTGAAATTTTTGACTTCCCTTTTGCCAGGTAATAAAGGAGCAGTGGGGGTGTCGTTCATGTTTAATGGAACCTCCTTTGGGTTTGTTAACAGCCATTTGACTTCAGGAAGTGAAAAGAAACACAGGTAAGATACATCCTCTCCTCTGAAAAATGGCTGTTGAGTCAGGGTGAATTTCCCTGGACCATGTTTGGTAGGAGGGCCCACCAGACAGGCACAAACATACTTTCCTCACCATAAAAAAAAAATCACTTAATGTCTCCTGAGAGGGCATTTAAACAAGGGACTTCTGCTATGTGGCCATACCACATGGGTGCAGGGGAAATGGATGGCAAAATTGTTTCAGAGCCAAGTGTAAAAGACTCGCACAAAACATGAAAACCCACTGCATGAGGAAAACAGTTCCATGATCTATAGTGTTTTGGAGAAATGTGGGAAGACTTTTCCCATCCCAAAATAATGTGCTGAAGGGGACTGTCTTCCTCCTCACTGTAGGCAGTGCTGTGAGCTCTAGGACACAGCTGAGAAAGATTCCTCAGGAATACCAGGAGGGAGGTGTAGAACAGGAATATCCCTGTGGTGACTAATTCTCTATACCCAGCTGTGAAATAAGTGTTCATGGATTAGGCAGGTTCTGGTCAGCACAGCACTGGAAGACAAAGATCCTGACACCACCGAGATGAGTGCCTGCACTGGGAGGAGCTGGAGCAGTTGGAAGGAGTGGTTTTGAAAGTGAAAGAACTTGAAATGAAGAGTTTGCCTTGTCATCTCTCCCAGTCCAGGAAACAGATGGTGTGGGATTTTTGCACAGGGTCTTTGCTAGTGATGAAGTTAACTTCTGTGGAAGGGTTCCTCAGGGCCTGGAAGAGCTGCCAAAATCAGTGTTTGCTGCTGAAATCTGAAGGAAACAATCTAATGCTGGGCTTCTAGGACATGTAGATGTGTTTCTAGGACATGTAGCTCAGAAAAGCACAGCCCCAGAAGGCAGCAGAAGTGGGTCCAGGAGCACATTCCCTGGGCCTGTCTGCTGGGATGACAAGTTCTCAGTTCCTGATCTGCTTCTCTGTAGATGCTGAGTTGGAGCAGGTCCTCTCTGGTAAAGCTGCAGCCTCTGCCATCCCAGACATTTGGAAATTACATGGCAATTTAGGATGTCAGGCAGATGTTTCTTGTCTTGACAGACGCAACCAGAACTACACGAACATCCTGCGCTTCCTGACACTGGGAGATAAGAAACTGAGTCCATTTAACATCACTCATCGCTTTACTCATCTTTTCTGGCTGGGAGACTTGAACTACCGTGTGGAACAGCCCCCGACGGTGCGGGAAGCCCTGCAGGGACAGCACACTCTGTTGCTATAGGAGTGCTCTCTTCTTCCAGTCTAGGGCAATATGGCAAAAAGAGGGGAGACAGAAGGGATCCCCAGGGCCTGAGTGTGGCCCCAGTTGAGGGAGAGTTAGGAAATCCCCGTTGCCCTCTCCAAGGATTAATGGACCCAGGAATCCCATCTGGCACACTTTGCTGCTTCAGGCAGTCTTGGTTCCCCAGTCCTCCCAACTTTCCTTCCCACTGTGAACAAGTATCTGTCCCAAATGGCTCAATCCAGAAATTGCCTTTCTGCTCTCGTTGGTGAGCTTGGAATGGCTCAAACAGGCAAGCCATCATAAATACTGGATAGGTTTCAGTATGTGGGAGAAAACACCAAGCTCATTGTTGATGTGCATGTGGTTGTGAGTGTGTGTGTTCTTGTGTAGGGAATGTGTGGGCATTTCAATACCTGTTTTGGTAGACAAATGTTCAGCCACACAACAGAGGCTGGGGTTTTTCAGTGAAGGGAAGGGTGGGGAAGTGGTAGGGACTACAGTTCTGTCAAACAGTTCAGGAACACTCACCAGTGTACTGATGAAGGGGGTATTTATAAGAAGGTTTTGCATCATCTGCAGCTCTGCTGTTTCCCTGTTGGCAGGAAGCAGAGAATATTATCCAGAAGATCAGGCAGCAGCAGTATCCGGAGCTGCTGGCTTTTGACCAACTTCTCCTCGAGAGAAGAGACGAAAAGGTGTTCCTGCAGTTCGGTGAGATCCTGCACTGGTTGGCGGTTCCTCTGCTACATCTCTCTGCCAGCCCCAGCATGGGGCAGGGTGTACAGGGCTCTCTTGCCCAGGTGAGGGTTCCCAATGGCCAAGCTGTAACAGAGCTCTTTCCGTGTTTTAGAGGAAGAGGAGATTACTTTTGCTCCAACCTACCGCTTTGAGAGAGGCACTCGGGAGAAGTATGCTTACACCAAGCAAAAAGCTACAGGGGTAGGTGAAAACTGATTTCCCTTCAGAGATATATGGCTTGACACTCATATATGGTGCTTGGGTGAATGAATTTCCTGTTCTTTTGTGAATTAGCCCTTTCCATTCTTCTTGACATTACTTCTCCTTTGGTTTGCAGATGAAGTACAATTTGCCATCCTGGTGTGATCGAGTGCTCTGGAAATCCTACCCCATGGTGCACGTTGTGTGTCAGTCCTATGGTGGGTGGAGAACAGATTGTTGATAGCAAGGCAACCAGTCTGAAACGGAAATGATTCAGAACAAAGTCTGTAGGATCTCCCTGCACTGCCAGGCACTCAGCATAGAGGGACCTGATGTTAAACCAGGCAGAGGGGAGCCAAAATCTCTCTGCCTGTAACCTTAAAGGGTTGGGAATTAATTCTGTTATTCTTTTATATGCAGAACACCACCTGGACAGTTGCAGCTGTCCAACTTTAGGCCATGCTGTAGGATCATTTTACGCCAGTTCTTTCTTGGCAGCAACCACTGCTTTTCCTGTGCAGTCACTACCAGGAACTCCTGACAGTGAGTGCCAGCAGGACAGACCCTGTGTGCACAGTTCAGTCTGCAGAGACTGGAGCTGCAAACACATCTCTTGTATCAAATCATGTTCCAGAAGAACTGTGTGGTACCAAGAGCCTGTCTCCTTTCCTGCTGAGAAGCATCACTGAAATGCAGTGCAGGAAAAAGCCCACAAAACCTGTTTAATAAAAGACTCAAATACCAGTTCCTGAAATGCCATCGATGATATGTAGAACTGAGCATCTGAGTATGCTGTTCATTGTTTCCTCTGCATGGATTGGGAGCAGGGCTGTGAAAGTCTCTCAGAGATAAGGCAGGCTGATCTGATCACAGAGCCCATTGAAGCTGAGGTGTGGAGTTGAATAGGCCCCTCTGGAATGACTGGGTTTGCTGGAACTCGGTGTATGCTTAGATCCAGTCAGGCCTTGCTTGCCCACTGTTAACCTTGGGCCAGGAGTTGCTTTGTAGCGCTGAAGTAGCATCAGTGTACTCTTGTGTGTTTTCCTGCTATATTAGAGATATAATTAGCTGTCCATGTTGCAGAGGTAACTCGGAAGCCTGGTAAGGGCTTTTTGTACTGGAGGAATCTAACATGACATTCAACTACAAAATGCAGTAAAATGGTGTCCCTTAACCAAATCTTTCTGTATTCGGACAGAAGAATTACATTCATGTGTACTGACGTGAGTTTATGTAGAACAACGCTTTGGACTAGAGACAGTTACCAGAGAGACTGTTAATGTTTCTGGAAAATTGCTGAATAATATTTCTTTGGCAGTGATCTCCCCGGAGCAGGGCAGTAACCATCCTCCTTTTCTCACTGGCAGGCTGCACCACTGATATCACGACAAGTGACCACAGTCCTGTGTTTGCCACCTTTGAAGTGGGAGTCACCTCACAGTTCGTTTCCAAGAATGGTCAGTCATGCTGGGTCCATGTGTGCCATCTTCACCTTGGATACAGAATGTAGTGCTTTGTATATGCTGAGAGAAAAAGCTCATCCCTAATAATCATAATCAAAAATGCCCTCTCTTGATCTCCTGCTAAAAGTGACATTATTTTCCCTTCCTCTTTCCTAGACTCCAAATACACAGATTCCCAAGGGGAGATAGAGTTCCTGCACTGCTACGCTACTCTGAAGACCAAGTCCCAGACCAAGTTCTACATTGAGTTTCACTCTAGCTGCTTAGAAAGTAGGGGTTTGCCCATCTTTATTGTTTCTGTCAAAGTTTTCTGCATGTTTGAATTATTTCTCTTTCTTCTTGCTTTGATCTAAAAAAATAGCTATGTGGATCATTCGTTCCAATGCAAAAAAAAAGGGTGTCATAAAGATTTGCTGTAGTTTGCAAGGCATTCTATACTGTCAGCAATACAATCCAAACCCAACAGCTAAGGTAGCTCTAATCCATGCTTAGACATGTAACCCTGCAACAGTTTTTCCACCTTGTTTGTCAATTTGATAACTTCTTTCTTGATGGGAAACGTGCATTGTTCCTGCTTATCACACAGAAAATGCCTACATAGCAAAGACATGATTGATTAAATTTCTGATTGGGCCTGCTACAAATGATCGGGTGATTGCAAAATAAAACATGTGCATTATGCTAACAAAAATAATTTAAAATAATTGAATTAACGTGGTTTAACAAAGAATAAGTCAGAGGATCAGCTAAAAGGGAAATGAATGCTAGTGATGTGACTTTGTAAGTGGGCCTGTGTACCCTGCAGCACTGCAGATTTCACTGCCTGTGCCCATGCTGTGGGGCTGAATCTCAGCTGTTTATGTAACACAAGCCTACGTGCCCTTGCTGTGGGTTTTTTTAAAGCAATTTCCCATCAAAGAGCTGCTCTTGTAAGTGGGACAGCAAGCCTTTGGTGAATGCTTCATCACATTATCGCATGTCAGAGCGCTGTGTCAAAGACAGTTCCATAAAAGATTATTTTTTGGCTGTATCAAAATTTGCATAAATTTCTATGGAAACAGTGTATTACGAATCTTAAATTAGAATTTCAAAAGTGTGCTATCTTGAGTGGCGTAGGAAGAGCTGTCATGTTCTTATCCTCCGGTCCATGTATGCACTGAGCTCCTCCGTGCCAAGTTTAACTGCAAAATGAAACCATTTAACAATGCTCTAGCAAAACAACTTGCAGATTTACTGTGTAAAAATTCATCCAAAGCTCAGACTTTAAGCTACTTAATACTTTTAAAATTTGTGCCCAAGTAGGAAAATAATTGTAGGCTTTTTGGAGGCATAGTGAAGAGGATTTGTAGTCCAGTTCTTGCTGTCTCTCTCCTGGTTAACTCCTTTCTTGTCCCTTTGCAGCCTTTGTAAAGAGCCAGGAAGGAGAAAATGAGGATGGAAATGAAGGAGAGCTTGTGGTAAAGTTCGTTGAGGCACTTCCAAAGGTAAACTGGGACTATACCTCCATATTCACACGAAGAGAAGCTTCGACTTTCATCCCATGAGCAATGTTAGGTCTTTTACTTTCATAAATACTGTTTCCAGGAACATTGTTGTGATCTTGTTTACACTTAAAGGGACTGTAAGAATGCAGGATGGGCTTAGGCTAAACAAAGTACCTTTTAAGCAGGAAAGAACTTTCATGTCCATGTACTTACATCTCTATCAAGAATTTTGCTGGTATGATTATGCCATTCAGGACCAGGATTTTTTTCTCACCTTTTTAGTGAACATAATGCTAGTTTGAGCAGGCCCATTTTATAAAAGTTTTAAATGGAAAATAAAACATTCCTAAGAGTAACTCTGCCCTGGAGTTTCTTTGCCTGGTCAGACAAAACTTTCTCTTTATATATTTTAGAGAAGTTGACATATTTAGAAAAGTCCCAGGAAGAAGTGTGCTCCTGTCAACCATGTGTTGTATTGACCCACCTCAACTTGCCTTTGCAGCTGACTCCAATTATTTCAGACCCGGAATACCTACTGGATCAACATATCCTGATCAGCATAAAGTCATCAGATAGTGATGAATCTTACGGTAAGTGCCTAGCTCAAAAGTTCTGGATGAGTCAAAATCTGCTTAGATTCTTCCAAACCACTGAAAGAGTGGGAGAGAACAGAAGTAACTCCTATAGACTGAACATCTATGATCTAGAACTCAACATACACAGAAATACATTGTGGGCAATATTTTGTGAAGTAATTGTGATTAGAGGAATATGAATTCAAAGCAACAACCTGTGTGAGCTTTACCAGCTCTGGAAGAGCAGTGGCTTAAAAAGAAACTGCTTTACAGGAACTAAATCAGGATTCAGCATGTTTAAATGCATTTATTCAGAACATGCAAATCCTGTTTCATTTGCATTTACTTAAAGCATTTCTCCTGGCTACAGAAAAGTATTTGGCTGTGCTTATGGCTCCCAGATTCTCACCATCCAAAGACTGCACTGCAGTCCTTGTCCACAGAAGGCTCTTTGCCTAAATCCCATTAACAGCAATAGCACACATAGGCTCATGTTTTCCTTACCAGGAGAGGAGTTTCAGAACCCTGAAGTCACCCACAGGTATCTTTGATGTCCAAATCCTTCACACATACATGAAGTGAAATAAATGCCTCTAATTTCTCAGGAGATATTATGCTCCTTACTGTGATCACAGACCTGCCAGTGCATTGGTAGTGCAAAATATTTCAGTGCTTAGTTTCTCAGTCCCTGCCTCATTGTTTCTCTGTTGTCTTTTAGGGGAAGGATGCATTGCTTTACGAACAGAAGCAACAGAATCCTTAGCTCCTATTCATACTGTGCTGACACACCATGGAGAAAAAACAGGGATCTTCCAAGGTGAAATAAAGTTACAAACGTCACAAGGAAAACAGAGAGAGAAACTGTATGGTAAGGAATGTCATCATCTCTGCAATGCTTATGCCACGGAATGCTTGCCTCAAAAGATTTCTGATAACTGTCAAGGAATGGAAAATTATCTCTGCAGTGCCTGTAGTCACAGAGAGTGCTTTTGATACTGAGTGCAAGGAGGTGTGAGTATGGTTAGCTCTCAGGAACATACCTGTACTCTTTCAGGAAAGCAGAACAATTTGATTCCTTGGGGTTTTTCATCATTCAGGTAAATTCAGCAGACTGAGAGAGCCCCCTGTCTGTCACCAGCACTGGTGTTATTGAATGGGAATACCTTACTTCCACTTGTGACATGACACAGTCCATGCCAAGCTCTCCCTGCTCCAGTCATCTTGGGGAGCAAAGATTGTGTTAGACTTTCAATGAACAGTTCCTTAGCTAGAAGATCACAAACTTTACTTCTTTTACCTTGCTATCTGTTTTTCTCGTTCGGAGTACAGAAGCAGCCATTGTAAATGACATTTACAATTATTCTCAATGGTAAAATGACTGGATGTGGCTGTTTGGTGGATCACGACCTTTGTATTTCAAGATACACATTTCTTCCTCTGGCAACAAGACATGACATGTATTAGGGGGCAGTTGAAAACATAACTGCAACAACAGTTTAAAACTGTCCGTCACTCTGATTGACAAAGAGACATGCTTTAATAAATATGGGAATACAGAAAACTTGAGCAGACAGACTCTGGAGATATGTTTGCCCCTTCTTTCCTTCAGATTTTGTCAAGATTGAACGCGATGAAATCATTGGTCAGAAACCAAAGAGCATCAGCAATTTAGAACCTAACAAAGACTGGGATCAGACTAACAGGTAAAAGGCAAGTGGGTAAGGCAGTTCCAGGAAAATGGTTGGCACCATAAATGCTAAGTTGAGTTTGCTGTGGGAGCAGCATCAACAGATGTGCTGAGCACTGGAAAGCTGCTTTGTGGCTTTCTGGTCAGGGTTGGTCAATGCTCCTATGTTAAAAGCTTCAAAAGCTGAGAATGCATTAGCCAGACTGTGTCCCTGTACTCACTTATAAACCGCATTTTTTTTTTTTCAAACAGAAAGTCCAAATCTGCTAATCTGATGGCCAGAGAGGCAGCAGCCATCGCTCGCCACTGGGGGAGTGCTGTCCCTTCTCCAGACAGCCTGGCAAAGGAGGATATCTTACGGTAACTTCCCACATTACCTCTGGCAGCTTGGGGTGGGAAACTATCCTCAAACTGCCTGGCTTTTCCTTTCCCAGAATCATAGGATGAGTCTGGGTAAGGCTGTCCTTTCACCTGTTTTCACTAGGGCTTTTCCTTGCAAGCAGCTTCTGTCTGGGCCCCAAAACCCAGGACAGCCCCTGTATGTGGCTGCAGAAGCTGAGTGCTCTCTGCAGCCTGGAAAGGGAAACATCTGCCACAGCCACAGGAACTATTTTGGGGGTGGGAGAGGTGGTCTTAACCTGGCTGCTTCCTCTTCAGTGACTGAGGGGAGTGAGGCCCTAATAGGACTCCCACTTATTCCCTGATTCTGAAGCAACAGTGACAACAAAAATTAAAATAAAAGTAGGTGGTATTAAATCTTAGCAGTCAGTGGGCACTAACTCCTGTGTAGATGGCAAGAAAACAAAAAACCCCAAATGTATTTGTGCATGTACCTCCCTAACAATATTTCTTCTCTTGAGCAGCTCCACCTCCACAGACATCAGCAACCCCAACTACCTGGGCATGGCTGCCTTCTCTCAGCAGCTCTCTGCAACCTGCCAGCTTAAGCAAATATCTTCATCAGAGCAGGCACCTTCCCTCTGGAGCTACGAGCAGCAGTCCAAAGAGAACACATCTCTAATGGGGCAGAGTCAGTCATCCTCCACATCACCCTCCTTGTCACCTCTATCTCCCAAACCATCCCTCCAGCCTGCAGCAAACAGAAGCATGTGTATTCGGAGTCAAGAGTACCAGTAAGTGTTTCAGTTTTGCACTAAGGCTGGGCTCCTCTGTCCTGTCATTCTGCACAGTCACTGTTTCATTATCTGTTTAGAGAGTTCAAGGTGCAGCATATTCTTTACATATTTTATCTCTAGAATCAAAAAGATAAGGAAAGGTCACAAGTGCAGTCATCATATACTCAAAGAAAACTAGTGTAGCAGTTCCTCAGACTTTTGTGAAAGGAAATACAATGTGTTAAACTTACAACTAAATAATGGAATCTTGGAATCATGGAATGGTTTGGATTGCAATGGAACTGAACGCTCATCTCATTCCTCCCACTCCCATGGGCAGGGACACCTTTCCCTATCCCAGGGTGCTCCAAGCTCCATGCAACTTGCCTTGGACACTTCCAGGAATGGGGCAACCACAGCTTCCCTGTGCCAGGGCCTCAGCTTCCTTCTTCCTAACATATAAACTAAATCTCTCCTCTTCTACTTTAAAACTGCTCTCTTGTCCTGTCACTATCTGCACTCTCCCTCCTTTGTGTAAGTCCCCTTTAGGCACTGGAAGGCTGCAGTGAAAACTCCTTGGAGTCTTCTTCAGACTTAATGATCCAGTTGTCTCAGCCTGATATATGTAGGTTTAATTTTCTACCAGAAGAAGAGAAGAAGTTTACAAAGTTGACTGTAATAACAAAGAAGAAAAGGGGGGAGTGTGGCATAGATCTTCCTGGATGGGAAGGAGAGGCCCTTTGTGTGTTGTACATGAAGTACTTTCACTGATTTTCTACTAGCACTATACAAACGTCCAGCTGCTGCAGAAGCTAGACTCCATGTCTACCTCTATCCCAAATGCAGAATGTTCATCTGGCAACTGAAAATATCCCATCCTTTCCCAGCTTAGTGAGGTGATGACTATTTCACTCTAGTGCTTGTGTGCAATCTGTCGCAATCTTGTTGCAGACCTCTTCACAGCCAAGAGAGAGCTGCTTTCTGAACTGTGCTGGACCTCCCTGGTAAATGAGTGTGGCACTTTGGAAGTCAAAACGCACAGCAGCCAGAGCTGCCAGAACTGCTTGGGTCTGTTCTGTACCCAGCAGTGCTCCATCATGGCTTCCACATGCACTGACTGCTGGAGAAGAGCTTGAAATGAGGAACACAACTCATTTGAAAACACCCAAAAATATGTGCCACTCACCTCTATTCCACTCTGCTCGGTGATATTGTGGCTGATTTTTTTAAGTACTTTGCAGGTGAAGGCCTGGCCAAATCAGGTTGAATGACCCAAACCCACAGGACCTGCTGTGTTCCACTGTACAGCTGTGCTGTTATTCCAGGCTGAACTGCAGCTCAAAGGGTTCTGCTGGGAATGCACGTGGATTATCTCACCCTACAGCAGAGCTATTATTCTTATACTGTGCATCTGGGTGCATTAAGGAAATTTATCACTTCATTAGGAATACCATGCTGCATTGGTAGAAAGAGGCGATTGACCTAGTTGTAAAATGTCACAGTATGATGTGAGCTCTTATTTTAAGCCTCTAGACAACCATTTCCATCCTCTCTGCCAGATCTGAAGATTCTTATTAATATTCAAATTCAGTTTTGTGTGTGTCACAGTGTCATCAAAGGACCTGGCACAGTTTGGCTCAGTTGTTTATCTGTGTTTAAAAAGTAGCCAAACACCACTTTGACAGGACTGTAACCTTGCAGGGAGTTTACACATATCTGCTCTCTGCTGTCATGTTACTAATGATTAAACAAAATAAAACAATGCACACTTCTGTTGTTTCTCCCTGAGTTTAATTAGTTTTCATGCTGACTCTTTAGGCAATCAGTTTCATTTGCTCATGCTCATTTACTATTCATGTCCTCTCTAAATCAGTCAGTGACTCTCTTGCCTGCTTTTCACAAGTTTCCTTTTTACTCTGCTCCCATGACTGTAGGCCACCTGAGGTGGGGAAATCCACAGCAGAGCCTGTGCTGCAGGAGGAGGGGCAGCAAAGGCCAGAGATGTTTGAGAATCCACTGTATGGCTCCATGAGCTCCAAGGGCAAGGTGGCCCCCAAGAAAGAGCAGGAGTATCCCAAGGCCTTGCGGAAAGAGCAGCCACCACTGCCTGAGCAGAGCTGTCATCTCACAAAGCCACAGGAGCCTGAGTGCAGCAAGACCTCTGGCAAACAGCCATCACCACCTTTCCTGGTGCCCACACAGCGATTCCGGTCCTACACCTCCTCCTGCCAATTGGAAGAAAAGAATACAGGGGAAAGGAGTCAAGGCAAACCAAAGATCACAACACCATTGGAAAACTCGTCACAGCTAAAAAAGCCCGTGAAGCCACCAAGGGCTGAAGTCAGTCTGAGCATCCAGGGACAGCAGAAGCCGCCCCTTCCCTCCAAGAGCCGAGCAGTGCTGGACATGCAGAACTCCAAGGGCCGTGACTATCGGGACAGCTCTGAGCTGCCACACTCCGGAAAGCACCGGCTGGAGGAGAGCACAGTCAGCAGGACAACTACACCGGTGTGTAACTGGGGGAGTGAAGTGGGGTGGGAGTTACCGTGGGCTGTGATGTCACTGCAACTGGAGTAGGATTGGCTTAGTCACTAAGTCCTCACTCCATGGTTCCTATAAAAGCTCAGTGCTGTCCTACAAACCTACAGGGCTTGCAGAACAGGGGATGCCAGGAAATATCCTAAAGCAGTATTGCTGCAGAGGATGGCATGTTGTGAAACTGTGGCCTTAGCTTTGCAGGAAGTTTTACCTTTTTCTGGACTGTTTAAGCCTGGTGCTCCAGAAGAGGAATGCAAATAGTCAGTGCCTTGCTAAGTCTTGTTTCGGGCATACTGTACTGTTCCTGAAAGTGCCTGATCTTGGCCTGGTAGCACAAATCTGTAGTATTGGGCAATGGATTTGCTCTGCTGTAAGTAATAAAAAGATGATTAAAAGTAGTTAGTGATAAACACCTAGCATCTTAGTGTGTCCAAAACCATTACTGAACCCTGTACAGAAATAATCAGACATATACTTTCCTGGGCTGGTATATCTATTTGTTCTGGTTTGGTTTGGTATTGGTTTTTTTGGGTTTTCTTTCAACAGAACATAAGAGCTATATGAGAAGGAATAGGGGAGGCCTTAGTAAGTGTATTTGGGAGAAAAAGCCAACTTAAACAGGCTGTAGGATTTTTTCTTTCCCATCTCTCAATCCAAACTTATAGAGTTATCAATATACAAGCTGATATCTTCTCTTGTCTCTACAGTGAACATGACACAGCAGCTAGTGGTACCCTAGGAGGAATCCTGATGGGAAGAACGATGGAGACTACTGCTTTGTTCACACTGATGTCCTCTAGTCTGGTTCTAAAAAAGACTGAGGAATTTTATTTTTGAGGGTGTAGCCCTCCCTGTAATAATGAAAATGTTCTAGCTGAGAAGTTTATCCTATGTTGCTCAGACCAAGAGGGGCCAGGACCACGATACCAAATGCAAGTTATCCTTTTGAGTGTCACTTTGGTACTTCCATTAAAATGTGGGTGGCCAAGTACATGCATTAGTAAATGTTTTGGAAAAGAGGACGGTACAGTACAAGAACTAGGAGATGGAAGGGGTGCATTGAAAGAACTCCCTTCCTACAAAAGCAAGATTTCTATTTTGTGTTACAGGATTCCTATTAAAGAGTGATATTAAAGAGTGTCTTAAAAGCGGTACAGCTCCAAAAGCATGTCCCATCCATGGAGCAAGGAGGACAGGAAGGATGGGGAAGGAGTCTGAATGGCAGATACTGATGCAGGTCACACACTCTCAGTGGAGCCATCCTTGCCTGGAGCTTGGGGCTGCATCCCTGCACCACCCAGGGGACACAGCAAGTGGGGGCTGGCCCATGGCACTGCAGCTCCTTTTCCTTCAAGCAGGCCCTGCTTGATACCCCAACAAACAGAGGGAAACACCAGAACCACAGGCAGAAACAGGGGAAGAGGAAGGGCCCGTGGCAGCCCAGGAGTACAGCTGCCTGGAGGGGCAGACAGCAGCACTCCAGCCTGCCTGGCAGCAAGCTCTCTGCTTTGGAAGACTGGCCAGCTGGTTTTGGAGCATTCTTAATAGATTAATGCTGACTTTATTGTACACTTGTTCATTGACTGAGAATGAATAATGTTAACATACTTGTCATTTCTGTTGTATTTGTGTTAAGTATTAATGCTGTGGTTACTATTAGGCTAAGCCTGTTGTGACTTAATCACTGCTATTGTTTCCATGTTGATTACTTAAAAAATAATAAAATAGTCACCTTTCTGGTCATTCTTTATTGCTAATTAAGAACTGCCTGTCACATTATTCAGCTTTAGGTGGGTGTTACACCAACTTGCTTAGTGACAGTAGTCCCTGCCCAGAGAAAACATCAAAGGCACCAAAGAGAGCAGGGAAGACTCAACAAGGATGACTGAGAATGCATCTATCTGCACAGACCTTTTGTGGATGCAGCTGGTTTGAAAACTATAGGACTGACCTGCTAGCAGGTACAGTTAGTAATTGCGTGAGTGTAGAAAAGGTACAGTAATTTTACTGAAGGAGAAGAGGCCAAGCATAGGCTTGTGAGAATGGGTGGAAGAGGACTACCTGTAGGTAGAAACCTTTCAAGAGGAGATGATTTTGTGCCATGCAGGTTGGAATTTCAAGGCATCATTACTGAAACACCTGGCTCCTCAACCTACAAATCAGCAAGAGAGACCATGAGCTTATGTTCCTATTGCTTTATTCACCAGAACCCTCTCTGTTTAATCACCATAATTCAGTAGTTGTGGTATTTTCCTGGCCCTGGGGAACATTTCGCTTTTCCAGGTTGCAGAAGACCTTGTGTGGCCACCGAGTAAAACCTCCCTGGAGCAGGTGAGCTTTCTGTCCAATACAGAGAGTTAGATCAGTTCCCAGTAATTCTGGGTTGTATTCTTCTATGTGTGGGATGGAAATGGGATGAGCTTTCTACAAAAAAAACTTCTCAACAATGAGACAAGCTCAGATATTTTGGTTTTATCCCTGACTCCCTAAAATGTAAAAATTGAAGTATATTCCCCACAGTTTAGAAACTAAAAGCTGGATATCTATCTATCTATCTATCTATCTATCTATCTATCTATCTATCATTATATGGCTTTCTGTGTAAACATTCTCCTAACTGGGAATGCTGCTTAAAATGTGCACAGATTTGCAGACAAACAGTTTGAGAACACTGGACCTGCAAAGCCATAAAAATCCATCCAGGTACTTAATTTGGCCTGCTCTTTAGAAAGGCGTGTTGCTGGGGAGAAAAGCAGCTCTCTTCCAAGTTTCCAGCAGAAAAAAAAATACATTCCTATTCCTAGGCTAAAAATGGATTGCCTACCCACTTGAGATTCCAAAGATAGTCTGATGGAATGGTGGCAAATGCCACCAGGCTTTGTGTGAGTGGACAGTGCTCAAAAGAAGGCTCTGCAAAGAGCTTTCTGAAGCCTCTCTAAAGCTTCTCTGAGGTCACCTGAGTCTTCTCAGGTGAACAGCTTAGACACAGAGTGGAGAAGTGGGACAAATGGCAAGACACTACACAGTAGCTGTCTCTTTGAGCAGGCTGGCTGTGCCTTGGGATGACAGAAGTGGTAACAACAGCTGTGGGAGCTTGGCAGATGTGAATATCAGACAACTGAATTTAACAAATAAGCGTGGTGCTTCTGTTTGTTTTATTTAATTTTTAATTTCTGGTACAAAGCCTCTAAGATTATATTTACTGGTTTTACTGCCCATGTCTGGACCCACATGAAAGCAGAACTGAGTCCAAGCTATTACTTTCTCTGACATCCCTGAGTCTGAGACCCTCTAGCCAAACTAGACACATTTCTGTACCCTCTTTGCTGTTTTCCAGTTAAGTTGGTACAGGCAGTATGAGCAAAATGCATGAAATGAAGGATATGAATTGTCCAAAAATGTACTGATTTCCCCCAGATGTATTATCTATCCATAACCTTCTGGTGTCCTTTATTTTAAGTTCTTAAAATAGTTGGAGTCTTTTTGTACTTATTTCCATGGAGACCCAGCTGTGAAAAATGCTTGAAGTTCCCAGCTACAGGATGTAATGTTGCAGAACACAGTAAGTTTTAAACCCCCATTTCCTGCCTGCACCTGTTGCACCTAACGCCAGTTTCCTTGTCCCCTCAGCGTACAATCACCACAAGGAACCTTTAAATCTTTTCCTGAGATGTTGTGGGCTACACATTCTCTGCCTGATAAAGGTAGGATCTTAGAGAAAATAGCTCAAGGAAGAGGTAAAACAGAAGGAAAACCAAATTAAGGTGAGTTGCTCCAAATTAGCAGGAGGATAATTCTGATGTTAGAAATCATGTTGCTTAAGCCCGTAATCTACCGGGACCAAACACACTTCTTCTGTACAGATTGAAACTAACCATTTAGTCACTATCCTCCCACTTGTTTTTAAAATGAAAGGTTTGCTAAAATTTCACAACGTTTTTCTGTTGTCCTTCTGATAATACAGTGATAATCCATGTGATTGAAGAGATGTATTGTCCAGAAATGAACTGATTCATCCCCAGACCAAGCCCCTTGTTTTTATAACATTGTGGAGGTTCAGATATTGATGTGTGAATAAACTGTGGGCGTCAGGACTAACTGACCAAGGTGACACAGGAAAGTTCCCAGAGTTCTCCTAACCAGTGTCAGCAGATGGACTGGAAATAGACAATGCCCAGATATTTTGTTTTTATTTCCGTAATCTCTTCCTGAGAGAAATGGACACTTTCCCCTGTGGGACATTTGCCAACAAGAGTCTGTCCCATTTGTGATGTTCCTTGCTGATAACACAGGTCAAAGGTGCAGCCAGTGGGCTGGGCTTGGGGAAGTGAGGGCGCTGCAAAGCCTCTCAATCGTCAGCTACATCAGCTACATCTGTGTGGTGCTCATGTTGTTGAGGCTGAAGTATTTAGTGAGGGGTTCAAGGGCTTTGCCTGTTCTCTGTGCCCGGCTGGCACTGTCTCACATGCTGGTCACACCTGCCACCAAAGGGCTGCTGCAGTCCTCAGGGCATTCCTGCAAAGCCTATGGAAGAATTTGTTATGCAAGTGCTACAGAATAATCCAAATACTCTTTTCAATGTGCAGGAAAGGTGTTAGCTGCAGAGGTACAAGATGTTCTTTCTAAATATATGTATATAAGCAAACATCAAGTTATTACTCACATGAATATGAAAAGATCTTCCTAACTCCACAGTGTGTGCATGGTGTTGTTTCAAATGAGGCTCCTAATAAAAAGTATTTTAAGATTGCATTTGCGTTAAACTTCTGAAGTTTTTCAGAAATTCTTTCAGAGTTGAATCCCAGGTTGACAGAAAAGAGAGATTTCTTTTTGCCTACTGTAATTTGCTGTATTTTTTTCTGCATTATCTTATTATGCATCATCAAAAAGCATTATCTCATTATGCATCACCAAATTTCCCTGAACTTCTGTTCTCAGTTCATTACCATTATTCAGTTTCATTAATTTTATTTGCATATAATCTTTGCTCTAGCTCTCAAGTCAGCTGAACTAAGGGATACTTCAGTGTGCCATTTTAGATGAAAAAAACTGACTGCCATTCTTCTGTAGCTCTCAGAAAACTGTGATCTGAACTGTATTGCAAACCCCAGTATTGCAGAAGCCACCACGAAAACCAGACATGGGTCTGCTGAATGTGGGGCTTAGACTGGAGATTCTCCAGAGGTCCATCCAGACTCAGCTATTCCACACTCGTGTGGTTCTATTTAACTGAGACCATCCTGTGCCGGGGATGTGTGCCAGGGATGGTAATCTGCTACACATTATAGTTCTTATTAACACTTTACTGCATTTTTTCCCAAGGTCTGGTCTATATTACATAGAAAACAAATTAGTCTCTCTTACCATGAAGTATTAGATTAGATTATATCATAACTAATAAAGATGGCACAGAACAGGGTAGTAAATGTTGGGTGAGAGAGACAATGCATGGATGGAAATAGATGAAGGTATCCAGCAACATTCAGAAAGGTTACAAAAAACCAACTAACAAAGATTTTGTGGAAGGAGAGGGAACATAGCAGAAAGGAGGAAGGTAAAAGCTCTCTTCCATAGAAACAGGTCAGACAAGGGAAGAAAGTAAAGGCAGCAAAGAGAATGGAAAATAAACAGATCTTTGCAACAGAAAGGATGGAGAGTTAGCACAGAATTAATGTCTGCTCCATACTTTACAGTAATTTGCATCATGACATTATGACTTGAAGTACAAAGAAAATGACCAGGTGTGGGAAACGTTCCCTCTTTTCAAAGGTAAACTGAAGATCCAAAGGAAAGCTGAATTCAAAAATGGTGTTTTGAGCATCACTTTGGGAAGAACACTGGTGATTAACATCTTCCCGGAAAATTAACATTTCTGGTTCCCAGTCAGGAAGCAGTGAAGGAAGTGAATCTGAGCACCAAGCTTCAGGGAGACATGCCATCAAAAACTGCTCCACTCACCTCGGAGCAGGAATCCGATATGTCACCCGAGTGTCAAACACAACACAGCCAGCTCAGAGTCAGAACTGGGCTGGAGAGGGCCCTGATGGGAGTCTGCAATCTATTCACCACATCAGTAAAGAGTAAACTACAAAATCCTTCACTTAGTTTTCAAGTGGCCTTATAAACCTCCAGCAGGAGAAATTCTCATCTGCCTCAAGCAGCCTGTTTTAAGCTTCACCAGCTTTTACAGCCCTTCCTCATCTCCTGTGGCCATTTTTTGGGTTAACTTTAGGCCCTTTCAGTGTAATACTGAACACATGAACAAGCAGATCAGGGCATTGTACTAATTTTCTGATATGCATATATTTACAGAGTGCTGTCATGTTTCCCATAAGTCTTCGCTGTGTTAGAGTAAACAATTCCAACTGTCCCAGTCTTTCTTCTGGATCAAATCTCCTATATCCATTTGTCATTCCTGCTGGGCTGCTCTGACAGTCTCGATTCTTCCTGAAATGTGCTGGTTAAAGCTGGACACGTCTCCAACAGAACTTCTGCTTTTCCCTCTGTGGATGTGGAGTGCAATATTCATTGGAGGCACAGTTTTTGCTTCTTCACTGGAGAGGGAGTTTTCTGAAAAGTAGGCTAACTTGTTGGTAGCCTGAAATTTTTACTCCTGAATTAGAGTGTTGAACAAATTGCCAGATTTTTATGCTGCTGGTGGGAGAAAGGTGCTTCACGTGAAGAAGCCACTTTCTGCAGAACAAGCTATTTTGTCACGTGTTCTTACAGCTCTTGTGGATATAAAAGGAGAGCAGGATGACAGATGATGACACGGAGCAGGGATGTACTATTGGAAAGATTTCCAGAAATCTCAGATATATTTAAGAATATTGTATTGGAGTGGAAAAAGCATTGTTGGCAGGTACTGTACAGAAAATCAGGATGTCCTGCCCACTATAGAAATCACAGATTACAGAAAGGAGGACATCTGTAACATGGTGTGGTTTTTATAAATTCAAATATTTACAGATGACAATTAATTTAAGTCCTGCCTTGGAACATTCTAGCAGCTGCTGTGAAAGTAAAACATGCAATGTTTGAAGTAATTAATTTATCTAATGCTGGAGGACACTATTTTTTCGCCATATCATTTCTACTCACACTGATTCTTTTTCCTGCCCTGCTGAAAGAAATAGGGACAATTATTTTCCCTCCCAGTTTTGTGAGAAAAGCCTGCTCTCAAAGATGAGCTGAAGGATTTTTTTTGAAGGGCCGAAAAAAAGCAGGGGATCGGCAGTTTCAAATGCAGTGGGGCACTTTGGGGCTGATTATATATTACAGCCAAGGTAAAAGCCTCAGGAGAAGAGTTATTGCATCTGATCCCTGTATTTCTGTATCTTTGACATTCCCTTTTCCTCATGCTTCAGTTGCTTTCCTCTTTCTCTGCAAAGGATTAAGATATAGAGAAGAAGATTTGACAGGATGAATTTGTCTCAACACTGCCCTTCAGGAGTTCATTAACTATAGCTGTAGAATTAGGACTTGACCTTACAGTTGTTATAAACAACCCAGACCCCAAGTGAGAAAGAGTTACAAAAGTTTTATTGAGAACAATAAAAGAATTTGCAAAGCAAAAGGGACAGCACTGGGAGTGTGGCCAAATGCCAGAGGCTCGTGCACAAAATGGCAGCTCCACCTTTTATACCCCTGGTATTGCATCAGCTTTATGCATATTTATTTTGGTTTTACATAGTCTCACACCATGTCACTCTTTTTGGTGCTGTTGTAGTTTTGTCACTATGGTTATTGGGGTTGTCACTGGATGAAGTTCTACTCCTTTGAAGGTCATGTCTTGAAGGTTTGGCCAGCAACAGTCTGTCCAATGTAAACTCATAAATCCACATTACAACATACAAAACCATCCTCACAACTAGGCCATTGTAATATCAACCACTTTATAACATGTATCATAAATATTAATATTAACCACATTATAGTATTTAATATCAATTCATGCAATACCCTGCGAAAGCCAATTCCCATTTGCTTGTTTCTCATGGACTAACAGGTGATTTTAGGTTTTTAAACAACTAATTTGATTTTGTGATTGTAAGCAGAATGAAATAGGCTGTGTTCTTACACTTGGCCCAATTAGCTTTACGGAGAATACACACAACCTCGTGCATTGTGTACTTCATAAGACAGAGTTGTGTGTGAACTATTATTAACTCAGCCAGCAGCACACTCTCCTCCAGTCTAATAATCTAGTGAATCATCTACTTCACACTGCTACAATTTCATAATTGCATCTTCATTCATTTACTTAAAAGAAAAACAAAGCAATTTAGGCAGTCCAAGACAAAAAGCATTATGAATTCTGCCAGTTTCTAATTAAATTACAATAATATGGTTACCTAACACATTACTTAGGAAGTTAATGTTAGGAAAATTCACAAATGCCAGAGGTTTATGTCCAAAAAGGAGACAG